>OMLP01045209.1:22465-35102 GCA_900302685.1 Spondyliosoma cantharus | reverse complement strand
CTGCAGTAATGTCCCTCTCTCTCTCTCTCTCTCTCTCTCTGTCTGTCTCTAGGCTCTCTCTATCTATCCATGATGAACATTTGGCACTTAATTTCTACTTCACCTCTGAGCGCACCGATACAAATTTTATATTAAAACGTGCGTCTCGGTCACACACTCGATGTGCTTCTACTTTTCCCATTGAATTGTACGAGACCAGGTAAAAAGAGGGAAAAAAAAGACTTCAAAGATCGACATCTCTGCCATACTTTGACCAAGAGACACCATTCAAACTTTAAAATGTAGATAAAAGTCCAGGTCATCACCGTGGGTTCGACTTTTTTGTAGCTTTCGTTAATTTTCATAGTCACGGGGCAAAACTGCACAGCCCACTCTCGCGATTTCCCGCAGGGGAATTGTCTAGTTCTCCATTGTTATGCATTCAGCAGCCCACCAGGTCTTGATATGAAATCTTCTTTCATTGCTTGAATAGCAATCCAACCTGTCTGCTCAGCACAACACCATAACACGAAGTCCTCAATAATCCAAATTAACATTTTTGTCATTATTGCCTTTAATTATTAGTTTTAAATCAATTGCCCCTGTGTACTTTCTATTTTATTCTTATATAGTCCCTTTTAGCCCTGCTGTATCTGAATTTCCCCTCTGGTCAAACGACAAGGGATTACCTAATTTTTTTTTATCTTGTAGAGTCGTCATGGCTTGTTTGAAATCAAACCATTTTTGAGAAACATTGAGAAACTGGAGGCGGCCGGGGGTGGATTCTTTGGCCGCCTGACAAATGTGAAATGAGCTACAAGCTTGCTCGATGTTCATTTTTTTTTCACAAATAAGTGATTTGCTTTGTCGTGTGGTGCTGAGCCGTTGTCACATAGCTTTATTTGTGGCTCTATAAGAACAGAGCAACAGCCAGACATATGTTCTCACAATATAACCTGAAGAAAAGGACGGAAATTGATTGAGCACTGTTTAAATTGAACTCTTTTATGTTATAGTTGAAGGTCTGTGATAAACCTAGATGTGTCTTATGCAGTCGGACTGTCACAGCTGGTTGGCTTCTGTGACAATTGATATTCTAATGTTGACTTTTGTTTCAAATTAGCTAAAAATGTTCTCCACAGCCCAGTGCACACTTCAAAAGTACCCCTAGTGGGAAATCACTGCCTTCGACAGTGTATAAGATCAGTGCACCTATACATGTGGAAATAAATAGTTCCAGTCTGTGTTTTTCATTGAATAGGAATGTATACCTGTCCTATATTTGGAGACATATCTTACTGGTTAAGATGCCCTTTCTTTCCGCTTACTTGGGAGTTGGATTTACTGGTTCCCACTGAGTCAGTGGCTCAGAAGTTATTAAAAAAACGGCTCAAGGCTCATGAATTGTGGACATGCTCAAAACTCAGTCAGGTCTGGGAGAATATTCACTGTTGTTCGGTGGTGTGTAGTTCATATACAGACAAAACTTTATGATGTAGGAGACACTCGTTACTGCAAACAGTGAAGAATTGGTCCAACTGGAAATAAGACCTGGAAAGTGCAAGTTATTCTCGGGAATTGGAGGAAGCCTGTGTAGCCTCTAAGGAGGAAACGTGGCAGGATGAGGCAGAGGCAGATCGATGATATCGATTGCTTCTCTCTCTGGAAGCAATAGTGTCTCTTTCCATTTAGCTCTATGAAAACTACTCTGTACTTTGTTTGAGAGAAACTGGATCTCTTTTTGTTTTGAATTTTTTGGTCTTACATAGCACTGATGTTATATGTCAAAATAAAATCATAGGTCATAAAGAAGGAGAATGGTGACTGCATCATTATTTTATCCTACATTTTCTTCCACAGTACACAATTTCTGTAGTGCAGCTCCTTACAATAACAGTTATATCACTCATAATGTCACATTAAATGACACTGCTGAGCTGCCATCAGGGCCTCCTGTACAAGGCTGTCAAAACTCACACCCACGTCACTGTTACGCTGCTGTGTGCTGGGTAGGACCCAAACGCGGAAAACAAGGCAGAAGTAGAGTGCAGGAAGACTTATTGATACTTCACACGAAATATGAAGGAGCAAGGTGTAGAGTCAAACTGATGACATCATCATGTGCATCAGCAGCTCCGGTGAGCTGAAACTCCGCTCACCTCTCAGTGCACCTCTGTGAGCAACATAACAGAAATAACACCAAAACAAGACAATCCACCACAGAACTTGTCAGGTCACATAGTGACTGAATGTGTCTGTCCCCTCTTGTGCCATTGGCTAATTAATGAGAGTGCGCTCTGTAATTGGTCAAAGCAAGCGGCAATCACATGCTTTCCTTCTGTCACATTTACATCCAATGCTGTATTGTCTGGGCGCGGCCGCATGTTCTATGTGTACAGTGAGAAAGTACTAAAACCCGCTTTTTTCATTTATTTAACCTATTTTAAGGAAGTTTTCCGTCGGCAGCAGCTCAGTGTGGGAGACTAAACATTTTTGTTTATCTCTGATAGGTATTAGCATTTTTTTTTTTCATAATGGAGGCTGTAGCCAGTGTCGACTTTAATGGCACAGCAGACGATGAACTGAGTTTCAAACGTGGGTCAATATTAAAGGTACGTCATTCGTAATCTGTTCTGTATTCTGAAACTATGGCAAATGAATTGCTTTGCTTTTGCTTGCTTTACTTTTTTAAAATTTGTTGTGGTGGGATAAGTATTCATGAATCTGGCAGTTCTGGTATCTCTTACTAGCAGTGGATGTGTGTTGTTATACAAGATTCAGTAAGCTTAGCTGATTCATTTGCCACAAGTGAACAGTGTCACATGTAATCAGGCCTATCCTGCAAGTCCATTTAAACTTCTGATGCAGAGCTATCACTCTTTGTCTGCAGGATATTTTTGTTGGAACACTTCCTGCTCATCCTGCTTTAATTTTCTGAGTAAAATACCAAGTTCTAGGTATGTGAGTTTAAATAACCACCAGTACCACTCTCCAGAAACTGGACAGGTCTGTAATTTTAGGGGGTCATAAAACCACACTTTCAGCTCAATGATAGTTGTGACATAAAGAGTTTGTTAGGGTGATGCATCTGGCCTATACATTGCAATAAGGCTGATGTGCCTGCTAAGCCATCATTAAAGCTTTTTGAAGCAACAGACATTTAAATACATGTAAAGTTGGCAAACACTTTCCAGTTTGGGGCTACAACCGTAATTGTGACACTTGAGGGGGAGGAGAGACTCAACAGAAACAAAAACATCTGACAGAAAAGAAAGCTCCGAAAGGTTGAAATCTCAGTGCAACTATAGGAATCAGTCAGTCGTTGCTTGTTGCAGATATATTATCATTATTTTGTGCCTCTGGAGGAATTAAATGGATACAAGTAATGGCTTCTGCTGTTGCTATTGCATGAGGCAACAGAAGCAGGTTGCCCTTGTGTTTGTTGATATTTAAAACCGATGGCATTCTTCGAATTAGTGCCTAAATGGGCAATGTTTAACCCTGTTACACATAATTACACCTGTTCACCTACACCAGTAATAATTCTGTTTTCTCGGTTTTATGAATATGCCTTTATATAGTTTGATGTGGTCATGGTTGTTGTTCTGTTTTCACATTTGAATTTACAGAAAAATGCCTTTTATAATTAAGAGTAAATTCATTGTGACAATCGCGCAATAGATTGTTCCCATATTGTCCAACCTCTTTATAACCAAATTCAAATATAGACATCAAATTAATGTTCTAGTCACAGAAAATTGTGTTCTATAGCTTTGTTATTTTAAAATACATGCGTGAAGTTGGTTACACAGCTACACTTTCAACCACTCTGCTCCTTCCTCACCACAGATGAGAACTGACTGAAAGTTCAGCTCCTGAATGTTCAGTGAATTTCCTCTCGATTGGCTTGCTAATGCACAAGTTGATCAGTTAATGTCAAAACTCGCTCTCTCCTAATATGATATTTGTCTTCCTACATCCTTGTTCATTAGCAGTCAGACTGCACACTTCTGGCCGGGAATACAGTCACATCCATCCTGTTACATGACGGTCAAGCCATTACATTCTTATCAGAATTTTTATATGATTTATCTTATTGATTTTTTGTATCGATTTGACAGGGTCAAGTGTTGAGATCGTGCTTTCGTGATTATGGATTCTTATAGAAAAGATGAACGTGGGCTAAGCAAACAAAATTAAATGAAAACAGTGAAAGAAGGATAAAATAAGCAGTTTATTTGATTGAGCGTTGGTTAATTGGTTAAAAGAGGCAGTTAGTCTGTCAAATGTTCTTAAGCTATCTATTTCTCTTCGGTCTTAGTGGCATCAAGTGAAGACAACAAGTTAAAGACATCTTAAAGCACAATCCTGTCGGGCCTGTAGCTCAAAATTGAGTTTATCTTTGTTTAACGCCATCTGTGTTGTGACTGTGGACTGAGCCAGTGTTATTGGTCAAAGGCATTTCGCAGCTTTCGTACTTCTGTTGGAAGCTTGTTGTCAGCTTTTTATTTGTTGTGTGTTTTGGTAAACTGGACAGGAGAGCTGTCTACTACACAGCCGAACAAAGGAATGAATCATCGACGACAGAATGTGTGAGGTGTGAAGAGTGTTTTCAAACTTTAATTTAGGATTGTTGGTCCTCTGACGGCCTGTGTCATGTAACCATGTTTTGTAAGATTGCATGCAAGTGCTACGAATATTTGTATCTGAAATCAACGTCAAGTTACAATTTGTGGGATTTCTGGAGGAACATTCAAAATTGCTGACCTTTTGTGGTGAATCATGAGTCTTTAACACTGATTGCAACGTACTTCCGAAGGTATATCATTTTCTGAAGCGCTGCAGGCTCTATTGCTTCACTAGCTGGATTTATAGCTGGGAAAGCATTTATTTGTTTGACAGAGTAGAAACAGATGGGGTTTTTGTCATATCATATATTTATTCTTACACATTGGGAACACTCAAACTCGGGACAAGGACAGAGTCATTCAAATCTGATCTAACCAACACACTGTTAAAGCTGAGGGAACTCATCACTCTTTTTCAAAAGAGGCAGTTTTTAGCAGCCCTAGCAGCTATACGTTTGAAGTTTGGTCTGTCATTCTGAAACATTATTTACTGTATTTTGTGATGGAATGTACTGAAAATAATCCCATGTCTAGTTGTTTAGGCTCGACGATGTCTTGTTGTAACTACTTGTTGTGGTGTCTTGGTAGGTGGGAAAACTGTGGTTCAAGTCTATCTTAAATTACATTTAGACATTTGGGGCACTTTCTGTTGAGATGTTCGCTAAGTAGAATTTGATTTTTTATTATAACTTTCTACATTCATATTGATAAAGCACTCTGAAGGAGAATGAATCCTAATATTCAGGACATCTTATCACATCTTATAAGCAATAATTAACTTTGGTGCATGGTTTAGTTTTGCTTGCTGTGGAAAACCGAGAGATTTTTACATTCTAAGTAAACAGCAGAATGACAACATGTATTTTTAATTAGTCTGAGGCTTTTTTTTTTTGCTCAAATGAACAAAGAGGAGGCAGATCAAAGTGATCACAGCACAACCACTGTGGCTCACAGAACATTGGACACAGATAACAAGCCAGTACAGACAGGATTTTTCTAACTCGTGCTTTGAAATAGACACAGGGTTGAGAGATTTTGCTGTTCCATTTCTAAAACTACTAAGTGATGTGACTCAATCAATCAATCTTTATTTGTATAGCCCAAAAAAGAAAAACAAAGGTCATCTCATAACACTTTCCAAATTGAGCAGGTCTAGATCATACTCCTTGATTCATTTAGTCACAGAGACCCAACATTTCCCCCCATGAGCAAACACTGCCTTTTAACAGGTGGACTCAGTGGTGGGCCTTCCTCGGTTGGGTTGAGACAGAGGGAGAGACTGAGGGAGACAGAAGGAGGGGAACAGAGAGAGAAGGACTGAGAAAGGGAGAGGTGGGTGAGGGAGGGCAAGAGGGGGGAGAAGCTGTGGAGGAGACAGAAGAAGGGGCAGACAGCTGGTTGCCTTTTAACTTTAATAGAGTGCTCTACCATCAAATATGAAATTACAGGCCGTGTCTCCCTGTAGTGAGCAGCCAGCAGCAGTTGTATTCAGTTATGTGGATCGGTAAATGGTTTTCAGTGTGAGGGACAGGTCTCCTCTCTGTTCAAACTAGTAATTACCTCCACCAAGAAGTTACGTCTTCACCCGTTTCCATGTATTTCTTTTGTTTTGTTGGATGGTTCATCAGCAGTACTAGTTCATTGCCCATAGGAAGTATGTATTCCTATAGAAAAGTGGGAGGTTAAATAGCTTTTTCATGGATTGCAAAATGAGGCTGTGTTTGAAGGTGAGATGTCAGGGATATAATTGGTTTTGGCTATGATTGGTTTTTGACCCCTTTTGATTTTGCCATTATATTTCACCTTAAAAACAAATTACCTTGCCTTGTTTGGTGTCATTATTTTCAGCACAACCTCACATGTGTGACTGTACAGTTATTTTTTCATTTTGACATACTGTATTAACAAAATGGACCTAAAATCACAAAAAAACATAAAATCCGATTAGGAAAAGGTTTTATTTTTTATACTGTGAAAACCACAAATATGTTTAACGAACCATTTTTATTACTTATAATGCACATATAAATTGTTGTTTGCTAAAGTTGTGAAATCTGCAAAGTTATATGTAACTATTTACATTTAAATGCAGGCAATGCCTCAGGCTCAGGGCTGCCTGCTCCACATTCAGCAGTCTCCTCATTATTTTGACTCACAAAACAAAAAAACGACTACACTACACACTAAACACACTAATCCAAACACTACATAACACACTAACTATACACTCCAAACACGCTATATGTCAAAAAACTCTCAACTCTCAACTCTCAAAACTCGCTGTCTCTATCGCTGTCTCTATCACCGTCACTGGCGCTGCTGTTACTCTTTCGCCGCCGTCCCTACCACAACTTTCCCCTGTTCCTCAGTGTGGTGCCTTTTTCCACCAATAGGAACGTCTTTTTTTAATTGCAAACACTTCCTGCTTGCGGACACTTTCGTGGGAAAACCCTGTTTTTACCGTCTCTTCCTGCACCAAACATGCAGCAAACATGACGGCAATGTTCGCGAAAAAGCTAACGGATGCACCGGCGTGTCCGTCGACTCAGGAGGTGGGGGCGTCCTTGCATATCCGGATCCCGTCAGACGTCCGGACTCGTTCAGTCTCATTAATCCACAACGGTCAGTTTAGATGCACAGAACAGGACTGAACCGCCAGCAAAATCCCTGTCCAGCTCGCACCGCTGCAGGTATAAATCTGCATGTTTCTTAAGGTGGGGGTGGGCTCTGCAGTGATTGGCTCTGTTGCGCATGTGGCTATGGTGGCTATGGTTGACAATGCTAGCGGAATTCATAAAGCATTTATATAATAATAATAATTAACAGAATTTATTAACGGTATCTTTGTAGTCCAAACAAATCCGAGGTTGCACACCCTTAAACCACACAGCAGCCATGTTGAAAATCTCAGGTCAGTCTGATCCTGATGTGCAGAGATATTTGAGGCACGCACAGATAGACAGAGATTTCTTGCTTTTATAGAGAGATTGCACAAATCACCGTATCACCGTGAAACTTAGATGGATGTGTCTCGGCCAAGAATAGACCCCATTAACTTTTGGTCTTGATGAAAAACATCAAACATATGGTGGCTGGTATGTATGAGTGAGAACTCAAGGGAACTGTTGGGCCTCGGCAGAGTTATATGCTGTACTGAGTTCCACTCTAGTTTCCTCTGTTCCTCTGTTCATAATCATTTTGAATAAACACACACAAATGGTTGTGAATGCACCACTGAGTGGGGTGAGTGTCAAATTAGTGAGTTGAGGACATCAGAGAAGGGCAATGTTGCTGCATACGCGTACAGACTGACTATTTAATTTGGGCTTCAATTGCTTTTATCCTCTCGGCTTGATTGTTGAGAAAATAATAGGATAGCACAAATTGATATTCACTGCTTCAATTTTCCAACATGATTTTCAAAGGCAACATGTTATTTTATTTCTATATATGAAACATTCTGTTTTGCTCTATTACGCTACTTTGTTAGAGTTCACTGATTTTGTTGACAAAGTTTATGGTCTTGTTACTGAATCAAAAGGGGCCGGACTGCTGTCGCTCAATATCAAACGTATCAGCAACTGAATATTTGCACCTGAGCAGGTGTGGCGACAACCAACAGATAACAAATAGTGTTAGGCGAGTAGTGCAAACAAAACAATTTGCCCTTTTTGCTGCAGACGAACCTTTGATAAGATGCTCTGCACTGCTTTAAAGATAATGTGCATGGATAGTTTGGATTCGATTAGATTCAACATTAGATTCAACAAATAGACAACCTTCTCCTCTAGCTGGAGCACCAGACAGCCTCAAACAGAGCTTTTTAAAACTGCAGGACACAAATGAAGAACTCTTAATGAACTCCTTAATGAATGACTCAATGTGCTCCCTTTGTGTGCTTAGCAATCACGTTCCTTCTCTGCTGATACTGACCCTGATACCAAAAGGTACCAAAACTTAGGGCTAATTTTGATACCAAGGAACAGTCCAAACCAAGTGTTTCCTTCCACATTTTCAATGTAGTTTTCTAGATGTTTCATACAGTTACATTATTAACATCTTATAAATAGCAGTATCTAAAGAACATTATTTAACATAGATTTATAATCTTAATACTTTGAGTCATTATTCTCTCTTAGTGTGATTTGTCCAGTCGGGCACAATTAACACAAGGCTGAGATCATATTAGTGTGTCTCCTTCAAATCTCTGAAATCATGAATAATAACATGCAGTCCAATGCAAAATTAGTTTTTGCATCTTCTTGAATTTGACCAAATAATTAGTAATGAACAGATTTAGAACCAATAATATGTTCACCAACATAACTCAGATAGACCCTACTGTGGTTATGAATTCACTAGACTAGTAACCCGAGGCTATGGAGGCAGTGAATTTAGAGAAAGTAGCCTTTGGTCTGGAAAATAATGACGTGGGTTATGTTGAAATTTGGGCTCCAATGGAAAAATATTTGATGTCTTTGTGATGTACATGTTTTTGTCCTCTTGATAGTTCTTTTGAGGTTGCTTATGAAGTTTTTGGTTATAGTGCCTGAGACCATTTAAGGGGTAGGGGGTGGGGGTCTGGAAGTGTGCTATTTGTTTGTCTGCTTGTGTTTTGTTTTCTGTTTGTAAAAATAAAATAAATTAATTTAAAAAAAAAACAATCATCTGTCTCATCAAGAACTGTGTTTGACTGCATATGAGAAAATACACCGATATTTAACTGAGGGGGATGAGGACTGCTCTGGCACGTCTGTGTGTGTGGTAATATGCTGATCAGGTAGGACGGGTCATAAAATATTTCCGATCAATATCGGTTGGGATACATATTAATGATATTTTCTGCAGCGATCCTCCAGCAACACAAAAACGTATTTGTCTATCTCTCGCATAACGTGCACAGTTGCACACAAGGAACAGCGGATAGACTTCATTGTTATTTAAAACTCCTGATTCGTCAGGATCCATTAGTATTTCATGTTGATTCAAGTTCTGACTATAATTAACAGGATGACATTAGGATGACTGATATGTTATATTCTAATTATATATGTGTTCTAATGTGACACCACTATGGTAAAGGTTTGGGCAGGTTGAATAATAATATAATATTTTTACCAGGCGCAGCTGCACAACATATTTACATATTTACACATATAAATATTAATTGCATTAATTCATATTCACTACATTCATTATTTGTATCACCTATTTTAAAATTGCTTTTCCTGAGCCATGGACTTCAGAACCAAGAACTGAATAATTTTTAATGAGCACCCTGATTGATTCCAAGTAGAGCCCTGAACTGACATAGCCTGCAAATGAACTGCAGCTTAACTGCTGTGTCTTTTACTTACCGTGGACTTGTTACAACGTTCAGGGAATACAGTGTGTGACCGTGAACCAAACCATATTATCATTACCAACCAAACTGTAAGAAAACAGTAGTGAGGAAGCTACCTCGCTGTCTCCCGCTACCCACTGAGAGGGCGATTCAATTAATTTTCTCCAGGCCTGACTCAAACCAACGATGCTAAACACTGTCCACAGTAAAATTTGGTAAAAACACACATAAAACACACCCTGTAACAGAAAATAAACCTACATAAATAGATTTTATTTAAACTTTTTGTTGCCCCTTAGAGACAACCCAACAAGCCCTGAGCTTGACATTGATATGCAGAAATGATAATAACCATCCTAATCCTAATCCAAAGCATATAAATGCAAGAGTTACACACTGGGTGTTATTAAAAACTGTAGTTTTTTTCACTCTGTTTAGAAATTCCATCTCAGTAATTGATGTCTACAATCCCATCCTTAACCTTTTCTATATTCAGGAGTTTTAAGCCCCCCCATAGGATATCAGAAAATCCCATTCTGTGTTCCTCTCCCCGTTCTCAATCCTCTTCACTGGCTTCATCTTCCCTCCCTCCTTGTTCAGGTAAAAGAGGGACCAAGGTGGGGGAGGGCATGATTAATTATGTGAGCCCTAAACTTGGGACCCCCTGTCAGGCATTGTGTTTTCATGAACAATATAAAGAAAGCAATATAAACTGTACTGGTACATTGTAACCATATATTTCACTGTAATAGTTGTTGTAAATGCTTCTGTTTGAGGGTGGAAGGTTGTGTTGGCAGATTCTGAGGCGGACAGAACTGGCCAGGCCATCCTAATCCTGTTTGGACATACAGTATGTCTTACTGCTCACCCATCTGTTGGCCTGGGAGGGAACTTTTGGCATATAAAGAAAAGTAAGAAAATAAAACAACCAAAAAATTAAAAATCCCACCGTTATTTTCAGAATTAATTGTATATATTGTTATTAATAAGTATTTATTGCCATTTTGGTGGTGTTGCTTTAAGGATGGTAGTGGCTGTCAGCCATTCAGCCTTTTCAGACAGTGTATCCTAACTTATTTGGCAATCCCTTGACTTTTGCCCCCATGATTTTGACATCTTTGTTTTTAATGGTGCGTGTCCATGTCACCTTCAGGATGAACTGTCATGATTAGGGGCGTAACAGACCACAGAAGTCCTGGTTCGGTGCGTTTATGGGTGCAGTTTGGTACGGGGGAGATGTACATAGGCTGGGCTAATTTTTTTTACATTTATTTTCAAGGGCGGCTGTAGCTCCGTGGGTAGAGCTGTTCGATCAGTGATCGGAAGGTCACTGGTTAGATTCCAGGCACCCCTGGGCGGGACTGAGCTACATGCTGAAGTATCCTTGAGCAAGATACTGAACCCCAAAACTGCTCCTGATGTGCAGTTGGCACTAGCCTCTGCCATCAGTAAGGGTCCTGTAATGAGCTGGCGACTCATTCAAGGGTGCACCCTGGCCTTCGCCCAACAAGTCACTGGGATAGGCTCCAGTAATCCTCCTGAAAAAGGGGGACAATAACATCACCACAACCCCGTGAGGGAAAAAGCGGGCAAGAAAACGGAACAGAATTTATTTTCAACAGATAGTGGTGGAGTTATATTTAGTTATACTTGTTTTAATACATAAGAATTAGAGATTATTGCAACTTGACAAGCTGAGTTGAAAGTGACGCCATCAGCTGGCAGAGACTAGTTCACTTCACGGTGCTGCAAGTTTTCCTGCGATGTTCTGAAACAGTTTTGTTTCATCATAATTTTTTTGTCAATTATGGATACGGTAGCATTATAGCTCACTCTGTGGCATTGTGACTACAACTGTGGACATGAGGAAACCTCCATCCTTAAACCAATCATCCATTTTCTGATGCCTATCTGCAGCAGGGTTGCAGTGCCAACAGGCTGAGCAAGCTCCATCTGGACATCCCTCTCCCGGCAACGTCTTCTAGCTCCTCCTGTCCTCCTGATGCATCTTTATCTAATGCTCAAACCTCATCAACTTGTGTTTTCTTGAACAGCAGCTCTGTTCGGAGCCTTTGAGGCAGAAACCCACATTCTTGTACTGAAAATGCTTCTTTGTGTTTGACGGACTTCCTTCTCCCTGCTTAAAACAATTTGGGTAGTGACTGCTATATCATTATAGTCTTTAGCAACAAATTGCAGTATTATTGTAACGTTCTCATAACCTAATGCTTCCTCCAGAATGATTTCTCATTTCCTCCCCAACACAAATTTGTAAAAAAGATGATGCGCACACATAAACACGGATACATACATAGCGATCTCTGAGCCATGGTGTCTCAAAGCCCTGCAGCATGAAGTCTTATCCAGCTCAACCACTGTGGCTCAGTGGTGTCAGTCAGGTTTAGATTACCTTCCAGCTTGATCAGTCCTTTTGTGAGGTGTCATCTCTTCAAAGACCGCATTCAGCTCATTAGAGAAACTGACTGAGTGAGTCAGCATTTCTGGCAGGCCATATGTGTGTGTGTGTGTGTGTGTGTGTGTGTGTGTGTGTGTGTGTGTGTGTGTGTGTGTGTGTGTGTGTGTGTGTGTGTGTGTGTGTGTGTGTGTGTTTGCGTGCATGTGTGTGTGTGTGTGTGTATGTGTGTGTTGTATCAAAATGAGTGAGTACATTGAAAATGGCCGCCGT
>OMLP01045209.1:1679-22445 GCA_900302685.1 Spondyliosoma cantharus | reverse complement strand
GTAATATTTTAACACCGTATACTCGAGTATGATGTTTGGGCTTCATTTAGACTTACTGTGTGTGTATGTGTGTGTGTGTGTGTGTGTGTGTGTGTGTGTGTGTGTGTGTGTGTGTGTGTGTGTGTGTGTGTGTGTGCTTGTGTGAGTGGGTGTAAATTGGTTGTAATTGTATATATTATGGGATGTTGGAGAAATGCACAAAGTGCGGAATTAATTTATCCACATCATTACAGTCGCTCAAGGGATATGACCCAGTTTTGGATATTTATTAATCATTTCTTGGAGCCAGTCTTTGGAAACAAGGGCACTCATTCTTGCAGGTTAAGTGTCATGAATATTTTTCAGCCTGTGAGTAGTTGGATGGCAATCATTTTCCAGAGCGAGACAGACCCTGATATCTACATGCTGCAAAGACAGACAGTGATGGAGCTGAGGCACAACCAAACACACAAATGCAGCAGCTGACGTCTCGAGGAACACATGAGCTCATAAAATAGCAGGCACATATCACACTCACGTAAACACACACCTGCTACTTGCTGAGACCATAGTAGGCATAGGCTATTAATTCCAGGCAGTAATTACCACACAGGAAGCAACAGATACTATAATTTAGAGGGTTGAAGAGAGAGTACAACATCTTTCAACTTTTACTTTATGATTTCCCTCTTCCTACTCACATGAATCAACCTCTTTTTTCTATAGTTCTATATTTCTACATTCCGCCATGTCGGAGCATCTTTTTTAAATAAATATTTGCTGCGTGCGCAGCTCAGAATTTGGGGCAGACATATGCAGATGTTTTATTCACACGAAGGGAGATACCATGAGCTTGGTACAAGCCTTGGGCATCCCTGTTTTTTGGAGTAAATACGTGGGCAAGTTAACATGTGATTAGGAAAAAAGAATTGGGGGGATTTGTGTTATCGTTTCCTAGTAGACACATACATAATCCTTATTAAAACTCACCTAAAATAGAACTGCTTCTTCCTTAATCATGTGTGTACTGTAATCTTCTTTGCCTGAACATTTTTTGTTTTCCTCCTTTTCCACGTCGGAACAAGATGTTTGTTTTCTCAACTGCACACAGGCTGCAGCTGTCAATGCAGCTTATGGGCCATATTCAAACTATGGAAAACATGGCCATGGTCTGAGGCGTTTATGGGTGTGTTTTGAGCGTAACTTAAATGTAACCAATCCGAGTGTGCACCCGAACCTGCAGCATTGCTGTTAAACAGTGCCACTTGTCTTTGCTGAGGGATAGTCATGTGATCCTTAGCTGCCATTACCTGCAGCGATCCTCAAGCAGTGTGCATGAGGAGCAGCAGATAAACTTACTTGATTATTTAAAACTCCTGACTCGCTGAGAGGATAGGTTAGTGTTTCATGTTGATTAATGTTCTACTACACATCAAAAGGTTTGACCACTGCATCCGTCTGAAACTGGCAAAGACCGCGTGCCGCTTCAGGCCAGGAGATAGAGCCTTAAAGCTCTTGCAGGAGGATGTGTGATTTGTGTGTGTGTGTGTTTTGCTTCAGGTAAAAACCATGAAGTCAGATAAAGAAAGTGGATACATCTTCAGGCCTCACATCTTTGCTACTGTTGGCTTTTCATGCACAGTGAGACCTGTCTGCGTTGATGTTAATATATGACATTCAATTTGCATCACAGCTGGAAGCACACCACTCATCCTGTGTAAGAGACTCCCTGCTAAGTTGAAATGACTCATTTGAATCAGCATTTAGCAAATTAGCATTGACATACAACATCAACTGATTTAATTTATGCAAATATGGCTACATATTCTACAGTTTCTCCCTTATGTGATGTGAGAAACCTTTTGTACTCGTAACCACACAGTCCTGAATACGTCTTTTATCTTCAAATATTAGGTTTTATCTACAGTATGTGATATTTCTCGGTGGGCTACCTTAGAGCTTCCTTAAAGCAATGCGGCCCTGCCTACATTTCTCAATTAATTTTAAGCATGAAAACATCCCTTTCATTCCCAACCTTAATAGAAACTCTTCTATGAGTTCATTTGAGAGTGATTATAGTTGCACTCACTCAGATAAACACTTACTATCTGGATGGGAGTTGGTAGATGAAGCTGTTCAGGTTGTCTGACTTTCAGATGGCTACTTTCTGAGCCCGGAGTATCTGCCTCGCTTTGCTTTCATGTTTGAAATACCCACTCATCTCAACAACATTCCCAGCAATGATTTAAAGTCCAACAGGGGACCCTGAGTGAAATAGCTGTCTGTGGATCGTCAGAATAAAACTTCCTTTTTGACCAGGCTGTCTGTTTTGCAATGGCTCTGCAATTTTATAGTTCAGTCAGCCCTGAATAACAACTTCATATGTGGATGACTGAGCCAGCTGTAATCGCTGGCACCTTTCAGTGTATTTATCTGCTTTGTCTTTCAATTCTGCAGATTTTGAGTGATCCTTCTGACAAGAACTGGTTCAGAGCAGAGCAGAATGGGAGAGAAGGCATGATTCCCAAGAGCTATGTCCAAGTTAAACCACGAGGGTAAGTCATGATTCAAGGTAATAACTAACATTTCAGAGCAGGGAGGGAGTGGGACTCATTTTCAGCCCTGGAGTTTCATGCCTCAGACTATATTAAAATAATGTAATTATAACTTTACATGTTAAGCCTACAATAGCGCACTGTTCTCTAAAGCCTTGTAATTATGTGTATTTTTTTCTAAAATAATTCCTATTCAATGCAAGTAATGGTTGCTTCACTTTCAATTGTGTGCTTTGTTTGCTATCTTACTTTTAATGATAAAAAGTATATCGGGCCACTACTATAATTTGGGCAAAGAAAGTGTCTATATTGGAACTGATGCTTGCTTGTTCACACACTAGCTCACCTGTTCCTTCCATGACAGCAGTGATCCCTTCCTCACCACTGGCTCCTGGCTCTGCCTCTGACACTAAATCGCATTTTAAAAATGGTCATAATTCTCAACAATAATTTTTTTCAAGTCAAAAAATTAAGTCAGTTTCATTATTGTAGTGCTGAATAGTCTATCATCATCAATTATCTCAGGGCATTTATCATATAGAGCAGGTCTACAACATACTCTTCATTATATTAATTCTAATAATATTCACTTAATGAGCAATCCTCCCTGCCCACTCTGGACCAGTGGTGGGCTCATATCGTGGCATCATACTATTATTTAAATTGTGTAACGTTAGGTTAGGCAGGCTATATGTTACAATGCCACGCAATTCATTGACTTGATAGGCTAATTAATTAACTTGAACGGCGCAAGTAAAGTTGCATTTTGTTCATCATCTTCATTGGTCGTTTCAGACCACAAGCTCGTTTTATTGGAAAAGCTGCCGATTTTTGCACATTTGGCTGCATCTGTCTCCAGTGCTTTTCTCTTTTTAATTCTCGCTTTTTCTGCGCCACCCATGCTCTTTTTATTTTCCATGTTGCAAACACCCTTGCACTTCTGGGGCTGGAGCCAGGCTACAAACACCACTGACAGTGTGCGGTGTGCACAGACGTGTTACGTCAGGCTCCGTCTGCAAAAAAAAAAAGAAAAAAAGATCTGCCGGTGGACACGGCCCAGGGAGGGACAGCAGTAACAGCATAGGCTACACGTAATACCCACTCACTGCCATGACTGAACACCGGCCCAAAATAAATAAATAAATAAAAATAATCACTGGACACCGGCCCTGGCTGCCCAAAAGTCAGACCGACCCACCGGGAATTGTCCCGGTCCTCCTGATTAGCCACTCCAGGCCTGTTTCAGAGTAGTGTTGTGTCAACTGACCATTGTTTTCATTATTGATTCTTTTTCTGATTGATTTGTCTATGGACAACTTTTTTGGCAATGTAAATCAATTTTGGTATTGTAAACAAGACTTGAACTGAAAGGGAAAAATTTACATTTGGAAGCTGTACTTAAGACATAAATCTTTAATGTGCAGCCCAAAACTTAATTATGTCTTTGTAAAATGCTAGTATTAAAATACTATGTGATTCTCTGGGGTGCGATTTATACAACTCTGTGGCAAAACCACACAAAATGCTTGTGTATCTAGAAATGAGGGGAGGTACGAACACCAAAATGTATTCTGATTAGTAAAACCTGGAGTACGCCTGCCAGTGTGGAATTTCCTTTTATAAATCTCAAATCAACTTGGAATGAATGAAATGTGGGCACAGGGGATCAGCCCCTTTCCCTGCCCTCTCCACACCCAGCTTCAATCATCGATGGTCAATGCAAAGTGCCTTTTGAACGGCCAGGCATGGAAATGAGCCTGTTGATTGATGGTTCTTTACAGTGAATCGTGGCCACCACTGAGAGGAAGACGAGGAAAACCAATGTTTCTGGCACAGAAAACAAGATGTTTGGACGTGACGTGGATATCATAAATCACATGTTAATAAATATTTAATTCAAATAGTCCTCTCATAGTGCAAGCACAGTGAAAGTCTGCACGTCTATCACGCAGCACCACGTGATAGAAATCCCAATTTGTGCTTAGAAAGTGACGTACGCACATTTCAAGGCCTTTGTGTGGGTGTGCAAGCTTTTATAAATGAGGCCCCAGATATGAAGAAAAACTTCACTCAGTACAATGGTGTGGCTCACCGACTCTTTACATTTTTTCATCAGACTTGTTATAGGAGCTCTTCATTGTTGGTTCTGATCTTTTTAAAGGTATTTGTTACAAGCAAGAAATGTTATCTTAAATCTTAAAGTCTGGTGACATCTTAAATGTCACCAGGCTTATCTTTTAAGACAGTAAATCCAATGAATCCAGATAGCATGCATGCATGACTGAGCCAAGAAATGGAAAATTGAATTTGTGTCTTATTATTGAAGGGTAATGAGACCATTTATGCAGTTTTCATAATACTTTGTGACTCATGCAATAATGCTGGACCATCACAAAGCACTTTTAACATCTGGACAAAGGCAGAGACAAGAATATTGAATGACTGCATGACACTGGCAGCATAGGGCAGGGATTCAAATGTTTCTGGGTCATTTCAGATGAGTAAAAAGTTGTGGAATTTGACAAATAATTCAACTTTTACTTCATTTAGTGATTCAGACACATCACAAATATTTACTCAAGTGCAGGAGTCTTAACCTTGACTGAGCTGAATTTTCTTCACCGTGGCACTGCAGTACACTAGAGCAGTTAAATATAACGTCTCACCCATATTGATTTTTCTTTGACTCAAAGTGTCTATTTTGATGGTGAGAATGTGACAATGCCTGCTGACATCAAATCAAAACAAACCACCCACCTTAGGTACACTAAATTATGGTTACCAGGCAGTCCGACTGGGTGTCCCAAGTCCTGCAACACACAAAAATATCCCAGGTTTCAACATTCAGATTGTCCCGGTTTTCACTACAGATCAAATAATCGTTATGATATTTAACTTAATCATTAAGCATAATGCATCTGAAGTCGACACTAATTCATCTGTATGTGTGTCAGTAGACAAGCGTCATAGGCTAAGCCTTATCTATAATGCCATATATAAAGTCGATCTTTTCTACAGAGCTCTGGGAGGCTTTCAGACAGAACACGAAAAACAGCACTGCTGCGCTCCGAAACCTATTATTTCCTGCACTGAACGCCATGGTGAGCACAGTGCAAACCACATTCTGTCTGAAACGTCCTTACTTACGGCTACATGGCGCCCATGGTGACAAAAGGTGCGCTCGGTAGGTGTGCTTAGTGCTAAAATAATTGGTTTGGGGCTTTTTAAAGTATGGTCGTTCTAGAGCAAATAATAGGATTAAACACAGCTGATTGGCCAGTTGGGTAAAGTCGTGCAACAACAGGAAAGTGGCTACTTTGTTAGTGCAGAGGTAGCATTGTCTCCTGCACTAACACCGAGCATTGTCAGTAGCATTTGTGTTCACATTTATCTTACGCATCCAGGTACACAGGGCTGCTAGCATGGTTATAGACTTTTGGCTGCAGACACTGCCGATGACTGACCCACATCTGTCATCTCCGACTTTATTCAGCTCCAGGATGGTGAAGGTGCTGACAATTGTTAAGTGATATTCACTCAGCTGTCTCCCACCAGGACGTCTGTCTTTAATGCGACACTAGATATTCTCCACGCTGCCTCTGATCATCCTTGACAGAAAAACTCAGTTTCTTGGAAACGTGGCGAAAAAAGCCCAAAGCACATTGCGAGCGATGGAGCGAGGCAATTAAGATAAAACCTTGATTCCATGAGTGTCCCGATATTTTGAGCATGACACTTATGGTGCCGTCGGAGGACAGGATGCTGGCAATCATGGACAATGTCTCTCACCCCCTCCACAAAACTCTGGACAAGCTTAAAAGCAGCTTCAGCAACAGACTCATTCAACCCTGCTGCCTCAAGGACACAGGAAATCATTTCTTCATGGTGCCATCAGACTTTATAGCGCTCACTCCAAAACACACAAATAATGCACTTTAAATTATTATTACTGTCAATACTGCACCATATCCTCCCGCACCTTATGTTCCTATTTTATTTTATATCTGCTCAAGTATGTTATTGTATATAGTATTTCATTGTTTTTTGATATTGTATATAGTACATTTTTTATATTTGTTTTGATTGTGTTTGCATTTGAATGTACCCGCTGCTCCGATAACCTAATTTCCCTTCAGGGTTTAATAAGATCTACTGCAGCACAATTTCCATGGTTGTATTCATGTCAACTTCACAGTATGTGTATTTCTGGTAGATTCCA
Organism: Spondyliosoma cantharus; assembly: GCA_900302685.1. NCBI lineage: Eukaryota > Metazoa > Chordata > Actinopteri > Spariformes > Sparidae > Spondyliosoma > Spondyliosoma cantharus. The sequence goes on along the minus strand of OMLP01045209.1, from coordinate 15,692 downwards.
TTTCTGTTTTGTTTTTTTTAATTCATCTGATTTTATCTTAATTTAATTGTTTAGTTTTTATTGCTTGGGGGTCTAAGGACAGAGGACATCATTCACTGTACAGATTGTAAAGCCCACTGAGGCAATGTGATTGTGAATTTGGGCTTTATAAATAAAATGTACTTGATTTGATTTGATTACTTGTGGTTTTGAATGTCATTCTTCTTTGCCAATGCAAAGCAGTTTGAATATCCTCTTCAGATGTTTTGGGGGACATATTCTGGACAGGCTGGCAGTCTGTTGCAAGGATAACACACGTACCGCATGCTGAATCTCAGTTCAGGGGTTGCTCACTTCAAAGTCCACATTTCAAGGCTACCTGTGATATTTAGTTCGAGGAAAATTCAGTCTTTCAATACCAAGATATGTAGGACACAGTCAGTGTCCAACTATGTTTTTGAAGCAATTTCTAGTTTGGCAACATTACGTCACCACATGTCCTGGCTTCAACTTGCAATCCCTACCTCCATAATATTGAGAGCAGTAGCAGCAGATCTAGCAGCGAAATCCCATCAGCTCACCAGAAACAGTGTAGATAGCCCAAACAATAGAGACAAAAGCGAGAAACTCACCACTCATACAACCCTGACTCCTGTAAATCAAAAATATAAAACATATTTAAACAGGAAATAAGAGTTTGCTTACTCCATTTGACGTTCTCAATTAAAAACAGTCAAACAAGTGACAGATATTGAATGCTCCAAAAACACCTGTTTGGAACATTCCACAGGTAAACAGGCTCAGTGGCAACAGGTGATAGTGTCATTATTGGACATGACAGGCTCAAGTTATTCACAAGCCAGGATGGGGCGAGGTTCACCACACTGTGAAACATATGATTGTTTAAAGGATATTACCACGAAGGCTCTTAAAGACTTTGTTAAAATGCTGTCGGTAAACTCAGTTTGTTTGCAAATGAATGCACTTTTCATGTGTCACTCAGCATCCCAACTTTTTTGGAATCAGGGCTGAACTGCATATAAGTGTGGTTCACATCAGAGCATTAATTCTACATGTGTCAGGATGTCATAGCCCTTAACTACCACTTTGTCAGCTACCTGAGGGCAACTTCCTGTTACATTTTTAATTTTTTTTGTTGAAGTTTTTTCTTTCTTTTTTGGCAATATACATGTATTTGTGTTATTGTCCATGTGTGAGCAGATTATAAGGTGACATGTAAAATGAGACCTCCACCATCTCTCTTGGTTGCCTAGTCAAACCTGTCAGGTCCAAGGAATGTGAGTTTATGCCTCGTCTCAGTGCCTCTGGGTGACAGTAGTTAACGTTAGTTTATAAATGGAGACCATTTACATGAACACAGAAGTTCCACAGCTCCCCTTTAATGAGTTTACAACGACTGTATAAATGCATCTTTGTGCTGATCTCAAGAGAATCGCATTAAAGCAAGTTTAGTCTGACCTGGTTCTCTGTACGAAACACCTTCTCAGTCTGTGTCTCTAAGAATTCAGCCCCCTAATGCAGCCACAGACCAACAACACAGTAACTCTTGCTGAGTACACGAAGCTACAGGAAGTGCAAGAAATACAGACAACATGAAATTGTCAGATAGTGATTTTCCTTTTTTTTTCAAGACAATCCTCTCTTACTTCTCTCAGAGTTAAGGTGTTAAGAGCTGTAATTATAGTGGCTTTATACTGTACCAATGACCATCTATAAATCACAATGCGAGATTTCTGCCCCAACGTTGCCCAAAACCTTACGTTCCACCAGAATTGTATTAAACCCTCTTGAGTCATTTATGAGATATTCTGCTGACAGACAGCCTGCATCGTAAACACAACTTATGGGAACAATAACACACCTGACATTGGTTTTCTGAGCATCTTTTGCCAGAGAACCACCACATACTGTATGAAAGCATAGATTAACATTAGACACCTAATTCACCTAATTTATTGTTTTTGTCATTTATTATTCATCATCTCAGCTAAATTTAATGAGCTCTATTGTTTTCCTGTGGGATGATTATGAGCTCTGGTGTTGTGTTTGTATCATGGGAGCTTCTTTAAATAATTTCCCGTCCCCCTTAATGTGCAGTTTTGGTTATAAAATCATAGCTTTGCAAGGTAGTAATCAATCAACGATGGGTGAAGTTGATCTACAGCAAAGATACCCTAGAGTAAACTAGTTTGTTTAGGTTCTTTAGAGCAAGTAGTTCAACTTTGTTAAAAGAAAATATGATCAAACAAACAGTGTACATGTGATACAAAATTATTACAAAATGTCAAATTCCTACAAATAATGCTATTCAATTGAGTGTATTGCAAAAAAAGTGCCCACTTCTCCACAGGTCATACACAAGCAAAAAATGATAATAAAAAAGAAAACAAAGCAAAACACAATACCGAGAAAGTGAATTTCAACTTGTGGTCTGATGCCTCTGCCTTCCATAAATCAGAGTGCAGGTGGGGATGTTGCAGTAAACAGGATTACTCACTCATTACTAGGAATCTTCCAAGATAGCATGCAGAAACTTCTTTGAAAAAATGTTAATAAGTATCTAAAATCAATGCTCATGAATAGCTGACATGAAAGATATTCCAGTAACGAATGCATTACCTGGACATGTCTTCAGTGTTCAGGATGAAAGAAAAATGGGGCTGAGGCTGGTCGAAGAGGTTCAATTACACCTCAAGAGCAATGGGAACAGTCGCTATTATGTTATGTTATGCTGCTATGCTGCCCTCTATATATTTGGGAGATACCATTGAATCTAATGAATTACACCTTTAACTCCTTGAATCACAATGAAAATATGAATGTAGCTGAACTACCGAAAAAAGCTATTGCAAGTCTAGTAAGACTATCAATTTAATTACATCTAGTTCACTCCCTAAAGCCAGTTGTCAGAGACTTTGGACTTCAAAAGATAGACATCATATCAATGTCCAGATTTAATTTTTTTCTGTCCTGCTGACTTTTACAGGTGGTATCACGGGACCATGCGTCGAGTCCAAGCTGAAGAATTTCTGAGCAAACAGAAGGACGGAGCCTTCATCATCCGATGCAGCGAGAGCACTCCAGGGGATTTCACTCTCTCTGTCAAGTCAGTTGTCATTTCAATTGCCTCAAGTGCATTTTCTGTTAGTTGTAGTACACAGTCTTTGCTGTGTTTGTGCATGAGGCTCTGAACTCAGGCTTTGAGAGACAGATAGACATCATTCACAGCAGGGATTCATCTGTTTTGGTCCTGAACTTTGGTTCTGCCCCGCAGAAAAGCTTTACATGCCATCACTTCCTAAAATCAGAACGTACTTTCAAGTCTAACTGGGAAGACATGGAGCATCTCTGTCTCTACAATAGAAACAGGACTATCCTACTTTAATCTGGCAACAACCTAGTTATTTGCTTCACTGTATCATTATGACTTACATGTTAAATGCACAATGTAATGGCTTTAGTATGATGACAACATCTGCATTTTGATTGGTTCCCTTGCTTTCACTAATTTTTCCGCCACTGGGCATGAAATTTCCCTGGAAAATTAAGACATTTTAGGTTTTTTTTTGATAGAATAGTTTAGAGTGTGAAAAGAAATGGGAGCGAGAGAGATTGGGGTGACGTGCAGCAAATAGCTGCAGGTTGGATTGAAACCAGGGCCGCCGCTGAAGACTCAGCCTTCGTGTATGGGTTGCCCAGCAGCTGTGAGGCAAGTCACAGGAATTTCTTGCCACAAGACAACTTTACTGCTAACTGAACTAGAATGGCACTCAGTAGAGCTCATACCTCCGCCAAGGCCCACAGACCCCTTTAATTCAATCAAGCCTAATGCAATATCAAATGAAACATATTCAAAGGTCCAAATGTTTTGATCCACATCAAATTGTGGTGAATGCGGCTCATCAAAAGCCTCACATTATCTCTTGAGAAATTAACGGAAAATTCAGAAAAACGTCCTAATCTTTATCCAGATTTGTGGTGTTTGATAAGAAGCTGCATAGTTTGGCAACGCAACCCTATCAATTTCCCGCCCTGACTGTTATTCACCAGGTGACATTTAGCTTACTGAGCCTAAATATGCGGAAGAGGCATTAGCACCATTTTATCATAAATGCAGAGAAAATACACTGGGACTAAGACACAGATTCGATAAGGTTAAGGTCGCCCTCTGACCACATATTTCTATCTCCTGCACAGACTGTCGTCCATAGACAGAGTGCTGTTATCGCTGCCTTGTCACTCACCTGCCTTGTTCAAGGTGACTTCTTTGGGGAAACAATTCTACTGTCAGTCAACTGTCAGTCTGACAGCTTGATCATTGATCTTTAAAAGTTTTTACAGAGCAAGTTGTCACTTTCTACTGGCTGTGTGCGATAAACAGAATGTGAGAAGTGCATTTCATTTAATCTCGGACCTCAGATTCTCTCCATCAGCAATGATGTAACACAATGAAACACACACGCACAACTTCCCGGACCTCTTCATTCTCACCTTCTCTTTAAGATAAAGGCCGAATAAAGGTTAGTAATATAAAAATCTTAAAGTGACGCAACACTATTTTATGTGGAAAGCAATGACTGTATTGCAATGGTTCAAACTTAACTCTGTTTTCCTGCTTTGAATCACGTGTCACACCCCATCAGTCAAATCTTATGTGCTTCTTTGAATAATTCAGGAAAGATTTTAGCCTTTAGTTACTTAAGTTGCCCTTTGTAGCTTTCCTTGATCAACAAACAAAAGAAAGTTTACTTACTAACTTCTCTGTTTCTACTAACTTTCTAGCAACTCCTCCAGGTTTTTCAAATGTTATCGCTCTCTCATTTTCATCCTCGTCAGGTACGCCAATGAAGTGCAGCACTTTAAGGTCTTGCGCGATGGAGCAGGAAAATATTTCTTGTGGGTGGTAAAGTTCAACTCATTAAACCAACTGGTAGAGTATCATCGCAGCTCCTCGGTATCCCGCAGCCAGACGATCTATCTCCGGGACATGGAGGAGATGCAGCAGGTCAGACATGTACACAAACACAGGGCGCAAACATGCACTCACAAGAGCCTGCACAGACCGAGAGGACAGAGGCTGGCAGCAAAAGGCTGACATTAAATAACACACACACTTTCCACTCTGAAACTTTTTATCATATTAGAAGATGTTCGTCAGTAGATGGAAATATTTCCCAGTTGTCATGGCAATGTAGATCTTCCAATTTTCTTTTTTATGAGATGAGAGACAACTGAGACGATGGAAACGGCAGCATAGAGCAGCGACTAAGTGGAAGATGCGGTGCTGTTGTTTTGTCAGGCTTAAAGATAAACTTTTATTGTACATCGTACATGTACATGTTTGCTCACACACATCATACAGTTTTCTAGGGCTATACCAAATTATTTTCTTCTGTATTTTTTTCAGAAGCTTCTATAAGGAATTTTTGATTAAGTGTTGAATGTCTGTGGCCACCAGTTTGGCATCACGCCCGTCGTCATTCTGTCGTTTTAGAGCCAGAAGTGACCATGGACCAAAAGGTGGAGCTGGGGAATATGCCTTGTTTCACCTCTGTTCTGACTTATGTTTAAGCTTTCCTTCTGTCCCACACTTTAGGAATTACATTGTAATATTAATACAGCCTCTTTGTGACGTTTAAAAAATCATGGATATTCCTGTATAATTCAATTTGAACTCTTTCATTTCAGTCTCTGAAAATTGACATCCAGCAAGCTACAACAACAAAAAACCTTTCAATCTTCTTTCAAATGCAGATAATGCAAGTCACAGCGCTGTTTGACTTCGAGGCTAAGGAGAAAGGTGAGCTGAGTTTCAAGCGTGGAGAGATCATTCAGGTCCTGGATAAAATTGATGCCAACTGGTGGACGGGAGCGTGCAACGGGCAGACCGGCATCTTCCCCCAGAATTATGTGACACCGGTCAACGATGAAAAGTAACCGTACCTGATTAAGTGAAAAACAAAGGGAAGATGTCTTGAATGACAGAGCTGTGCTACGCCGGCGCAAAGCGAGCAGAGCACAGGAGAGCACAGCAGGGTATTATTCCTCAAGTCTGAACGGATCATGAAGTAAACAGGGTTAGGTGGGAGTCTTTTGTGTTGTTAATCAAACTGCTGATTGAATTTGGTGGCAGTCGATAATTGTATTGAAAAAACGTCCACTGAACACATCTGCCAAAAACAGCTAATGATGAGATGTCAGTTGAGGAGGCCAATAAGTAATGTGTTTACATGAATCCTGCTTTGGGATGCTGGATAAGTGTTTTTTTTATTGTTACTATCTAATCTACTGCATCAATCTTAATGTTTTTGGGGGGTTTTTATCTTGTGTTTAGCTCAATCTTTGTGAAAAGGAAAATCTTTTATTTTGGTTTGGCATGCAGTGTGAATAAAGTTTAAAACATGATATGATTTGACAAGCACAACTTTTGTATTGTCAAAATCAGCTGATGTGAAATTTCCACTGGGTGCATTTGCTCCTCCTCGTTTACGTCTTATCTCATTATTGCCTCAGAGAACAAAACTTGTTTAAAAGGGCAAAACACTTCCCTTGAATTCTGAGTTTACGAATGCTTCTTGAGATATGAAATGCTGCAATATTCAGGGAGAATTGGACTGCGTTTAATTAAAAACTAATCATGGAGGATGTTTCTCACTGAAGGTGGGACCTTTAATTATGTCTTATATGCAGAAAGCACTCACCTAAAAATGTTCTTTTTTTGTGTGTATGTGTGCACACATAATGATTCACTGATGAATGGAGCGGCACATGATGAGTGTGCTGCTCCACAGAAAAATACTTGAGCATACGAGCATGTGAATTAAAAACGTTTTGTGTGAGTGTGTGCATTGTGGGCCGTAATCAAATGGGCTTTCTTTTACAACTAACAAACACATTTTTCAAATTCAGAAAGTGAGGTAAATAATGAATCATTTTATTGTCCCTCTTAAAGCAACATTATGTAACTTTTTTTACCTTAAACTAACAGGTTCAAAATCATGTTGATGGTACAGTGTCTTGTAACAGGGTGTATGCTGTATGGTCTATCACTTGTGTCTGAACTATGTAACTTCAATGAGAGGGCAGGATCACAGCGTCACATGCATGTTTGCTTCAAAATACCAAGTTTTCAACACATTACACTGTCATGACGTGATTGAGTTTTGTCTGTAGTCAGCACCTACATTACATCTGTTACAAACTGTTACAGACGGCAGAGTTGTATTTATGAGTGGTGCAGCACTCAAACTGTGGGGGGCGCCAAATTGCACAAAATGCTTATTTCTATGCTTACTATGCTATGTTACTACTGAAGAATGGAACTGTTGCAAAATGTCCAGATGTGGTTTCATAAAGCCATGTTGAGTCTGGCGATGGCGAAGAGGAGGAGAGGGCTGTCGTGTGACACATATGAAGTCATCAATTCTCACAGTGTTGAGTCAATTAGTGATGACCTCAACCACATGGTCAGTTAACCTCCTTCAAACATGTGACAGTGCCTTGCCTCAATCCCGACAGTCTCATAATTCTTCAAAGCAAATTATGAGAAGAAAAAAAAAATTGTCGTGTGATTAATGCACACACATGGGTGAAACTTATGTTGTATTCTTGTATTTCCAGTCAGTCATCTGCACAGATATGCATAACATTATATGTAATTGGTTGGTGGTGTTATGAGATCAAATATTGGATGAGAATGAGCTGGTATGGATGTGTATGGATTGTAAAATTAAATTTGTGTAATGTGGTTCAAAGCAGAGACAGTAAAACGTGTTTGAGAGGTCTGTGGTCTTGTGCTTTATTGCAAAAAACACTGAACATAATGGTTCTTTCTCTGGTCGATTGGGGGATGTTGAAAAAAAAAGCAACACCAGTCCTCTTGGATGCTCCTGTGGTAGAATAAACAAAATAAAGTGCCCTCTAGGTTGCACTTCCATAAGCGCAACCTAGCGGATAAAATGCAGTGAAGTGGCCTCCAAACACTAAAAATATATCACGGCCACCCATTTTCTCAGCTTCCCAAGCTAAGAGAGTGAGAAAACAATTCTGCAATTGTGTCCTGAATAAACTCCATTAAAGAGTCCTAACCACAAACGGCATGCACAAAAAGGGCTGAGGACCACGGTGAAAAGGAACACAAGCCCACACTCTGAATGGTAAAGATGTTAAGGCATAATAGATACAGAATGCAAGATCCTTTCTGAGCGGTTAGTGCCACCGCATGGCCACACAGGAAGGAGAGCTGAGCTACAGATTAAATGAGTGCATCATCAATTAGGCTAAGTGTAATAAAGTGGTGGTCCACCAAGTCAGACTAGTTACTCTAACTATACTTCAATTAATAGAATATCAAGGGGATAACACAAAGATTCAATAGAGTTTCCACTTTAAAGACGAACAAGTGAAATCACAACTGAACAGAAATTCCATCAGTTTCCAGACATCAGTACAGTGATGATGCTTTCCTGACTCAGCCTTGAGCACGTCAGCTCCCTCAGGAGGAAAGCCGCTCAGCAAAGGCCCGCAACTTCATTTTAACCACTGAGGTTAAGCACTGGGAGAGTCCTTGAGCAATTATTCTTGGGTCATTCAGTTCATCCCAACAGAGACGGTAAACAACTAAAACAGTAAACTTCTTTAGACTCCGCTAGAGCTACGTTTGAAGATCACACAGTGATGGAATGTAACTATGCACATTTACACAAGTACTGTATTAAAGTACAGTTTTGAGGTACAACTCAGTGCCACTCTGGAACATTTTGAGGCAGTTACCTTGCAGACTGAATGCTGCATCAGAAAGAGTGGATTTTGAAAGTACTGATTCTGATAATCAGACAAAATGCTGAATGACAGATCCAATAATTGACCAGGCTGATACTCAGCCAACCCAGAGCATTCAGTTTAAACATTAAACATAAATTAGATATGTGTATGTTTACATTTAACATCAGATATTTAAAGACTCAAGTACTATTTGCATGAGTGACTTTCACATTTACTAAGATAATATACTTACTTATGACTTTTGGGTGCTTTTTACAAAACTGGCAACAGACAGACAGTAACTCCTAGATTTCTCACCAGACCACCTTTGCATACCAACAACAAGGACAAAACTGTTCGGTACGCTTGAAACAAATCAGCTGTGATAGTCGGATTACAGCCATAGTTCGACTATGCTACTCAATCTGACAACTGCAATTGTCCGAGTATACATGCCTGTGAGAAAATCGAATTATTGGGCTGAAGCATGTCATACCCCAGTACGATAGGTTGCGCTGTACCCATTTCAACTAGTGGTAATAGAGCCACCTCCAGCTGACCTCTTTATGTCACCAGCAACAACAAACTCTGCCTCGGCATTCAAGAAAGATGCCGTACAAAGAGCGAGACGAAGCTACATCTTTGTACATTTCGTATATGGTGTACATGATAATTACACAAACTAGATGCCCAATGGCGGTCTTGCTTGTGGTGATTTCGGAGGAAGGATTCATCGTGTTGTTTTCTATTTCCGGCAACAACATGACTAATCATCTCCTACTTCGGGGTCATGGCCCCGGGGAAAAGATCTCGAGCCTGCGCAGAACGCAAAATCCGAATCCAATTTGATGGAACGTATACATGCACCAGTAATGCGGCTATCAATCGAATAATCTAGGTGTCTTAATTCAACTACAGAAATCCGGTCCGATTTTAGTCAGACTGAGGTGTATACATGCATTTTAAAAATCCGATCATAGTCAGACTAACCCAGTAATTCGGTTTTCTTGAGTGTCATGTGAGTTGCTTGTGCACAGCTTTTTCTTGCTATATACAGACTACGTGGCTGCAAAGGGCCCCTGAAGCCACCAGGGGGCCCCATGCTAAAATAAAACACCACTGAGTTTCTGCCCAAAATCTTAAATTAATCCTACATTAAAGTTTACTAATTTTATTATTTTCATTGGAAACAACAATAATGACATGAGTTTAACTATTGCTATATATGACAAAACATTCTACCATCCAATATGAATATGATGTTGCCTATAACCTTCAAATAGTGCCCATCGCTATGTTCACCATCTTGCTCTGCTTTAAGTCAATTCTGTATATTGCAAAGTATAATTGTATTTTTTTAAATCAAATAAAAAAGGTTTGAAATCCTCCCACCGTAGTTTGCAAAACAGGGACGACCAACAACATTTTGCATAGGGCTCCCAAAAAGGCTTGAAACAGCCATGATAAAAAATCTGTAAAAACCCAGGAATAAAAGTTTCTGCTAAGAACGTTTGATGGTCAGATAGAACCCTTCTGAGAGAGTGCGTTCATTTGTTCAGTCTTACATTAGAAATGAGTTTTATCTATATACGCATGAGAAATACTGAGTAAGGCCATGAGATTCCGAAGATGAGCTAAAGGGACCAGAAAGCCTTGTGCACACAGGCACATCAGGGGGTCGTCAAGATCTCCAACAGCGGCTACTTTTAGAGAAAGAGAGAGAAAAAACAGAGGCTGCAATTTCCGCAACTAAAAGCTTGTCGAGTGTTTTGCAGTTGAATGATTTGGAGTTGTACTGAGCTCATTGATCGATCTGATGTTGTAGAGCAGGCATCTCAGACTATGTGCTGAGGGGGGGGGTTCAGGTTTTTTGCTGTAACTATGCTGAAAACTTGCTGTAATAGAAATGTGCTCTTGAGAGTCAAAAGTTAAAAGGCAGAACACAATCTCTCTGCGAAGAACCCCTCTGAAGCCACTTCCACACCTAATGGAAAGAAGTGTCTGTGTGATGAAGGACAAACAGAGAGCTTGAAAGAGAGGTTCAGACCCTTCATACTGTCTCACCTCAGCTGACCTGGCTAGTGGCTGCTTAAAGTTGGCGTGATTGTCAGTTTTGGAAAATACAAAAATTGTCTGACAAAGCTCCTAATTCCCCCGAATTATAAACACGATCTGACAATCAGACAAGCACATCTTGTTAGCATAAAGAGTCCCATTGTGCTGTTTGAGATTACACCATCACCTGCTGTCTCCTCACTCTCACTGAAAGCATTTACCAAAATAGAAATATTTATCTTCTGTTTCTCATCAAAGAGCTAGATTTGTATCCATGGGAAATAAAGGGTAAAACGTGAGAACTCTCCACATACCAGCCTTAATGCTCACAGTTTCACTCTGGTTTCAAGAGGATGTAGTAGATGAAATCTGGACACTCTAAATTACTCTGAATTACCTCAAGATTTTGAACCATCCTCTCCAAAAGGCCAAGCTGACAGGTGCTGGCCAGAGCCATGTAGGAATGCACCTCTGTGCTTCAGGAGCTGTCAGAGTTGGCCTCGTAATAGCCGTGTTAGCGATGAAATCATGATGTGCTCATGTTCTCTGGAGCTTTCTGCTGACCCTGATATCCCCACGCTCAAAATGCGAAGGAGAGCAGAGTCGTGTTAATGGGGAATACCAAACAAAGGTAAAGAGAGTGGATGGACAGAGATGCTTGCTCTGTTAAAATATGAGAGACAGCAGGGGATTCTGCAGCTGACATGTAGTGTGTAGTAGAAACAGAATGTGGCAGATGAGTGTGCGAAGAGAGATACAGCTTTTACATGGACTCAGTGGGGACACATGTGATCATAAACAGACTGCTCTTAACTGGCGTTAATCCGAACACCCCCCACATCTCGTCATTCTCGCCCCCTTACAGAGCGTCCTGGTGGGCGCATTAGAGCGGGCATTGGCAGCAAGGCATCAAGGACTGCGCTGTGAAGAAGGGAAAGGGAGCTGGCTGACATGCAGGGACTGTAGAAAGCCTTGAGCAGGCATCCTAGGGAACATGAGCTGAGTGTGGAGCCACCTGTTATGCCGTAGCGTTGAAATACTTGTCATGTTAACTGCAACGTCCTGAGGACAAGATTACAGCTGTTTCCCTACAGTCACACCTGTGAGCTCAGAGGGGAGCAGACTAAACTGAGATAGATGGCGTTGTGTTTCTGTGGCAAGGCCAAGCTCATCTGACTCCTGGGAAGAGGGTACATGCTTTTTCTGCCTCTGTGAAAAATTGGTGCAGTGCCAGGAAACAAGGCATGCCAAAAAACATGTGATCACACATAGCGGGAGACGAGCTCGGCTATTGTCTAAATGATGTTCAGTGTGTATTCATTGCAGCTGGTGGGTGTCTTCACACGATGCTGTCTTAGGGGACAAAGGGTGAGATGAGCCAATTTTTACACCTGATTATTTTACTGCAAAATTAAGGGGCTTTTGTTTCAAATAGTAGTTACTGAATATACTTCTGGTGGTAGTCTACCCGTGGACATTATTTCGAAGACATCTATGACTGTGTTGCAGAGATTTCTAGTGACATTACAATACTAACCAGCTAACCCTGGGCCTGAAAACCTCAAGACCTCCTGTGATAGCGGTATAAAAACAAAGACTCCCAAATGTCCAAGTAGCAGCACGGCTAACTGAGTGGAGTTAGCAGCAATTAGCAGTTGCCTTGGTGATATTCTGCCCCTGTCTGTTGGATTATGAATTCAACAGGTGGCCAACTCTTACATATAGCCCCTTTAAATAAAAGTAAGTAAGGAGAAAGATTTCTACATGGATAAGATTAACATTCAAGACATTCAACAGGGGGCGCTAGTGAGATGAGAGCAGTCTAGACGTGTTTTTTTAGAGCTCTTTACAGCAGCAAAATCTTACTATTCAGAACCGCTTTTTTGAACACTTGACTCGCCTCTCTTGTCCTCCTTTATTTCTTTTTAACACCACCATTACGTGGAACTTAAAAATGTCTAGTAAAACTACAAGAGGTGGAAAAGTAGCTGGTTGCTTGCTGGCCGACACCGCGGCTAATGCTAGCCGTGATCAAGCTAGCAAGAAATCACCGGACAAGTCACCAGCTGACGACGAAGACGAGCTTCCACTCGCTTGGCATAAATTGTCAAATATGCTTTTGCGGTCCTTTAACGAGCAGTTTGATAAGTTCAAGCAGAGCTTTCAGAACATTTTGTCCACCCAGCGGGAGCTCACTGAGAGACTTGACTACCACCGAAAGTCAGGCTGCAGACCACGAGCAACGTATCCACGCGGTGGAAACTTCAGTCGCCGAACTCCGGCAAGAGAATAAAAAGCTGCGTGCCAGGCTCGCGGATCTTGAAGGGAGATCCAGGCGCAACAATATAAGAATCGTTGGCGTCCCGGAAGGTGAGGAGAAAGGGAGGCCGACTGAGTTTATGTCCAACCTGATCCCTAAGCTGCTGGGGGGCGACAACTTCACCAAACCGGTGGTTATTGACAGAGCGCACCTTATACACCAGCCCAAACCAGCAGAAGGGTCCAGACCCCGCATGATAATCGCACGAGTGCATCTAACACAGGAGAAGGAAAAGATTCTGCGGCTCGGGAGGCAGAGTTCAATGGAATAGGAAGGTAACCGAATCTTAATCTTCCCCGACTACACTGCGGAGGTGATGGAGCAACCATGAGGTGATGCAGATGCGCTTCCCGGCCAGACTTCACATCCACTACCAAGGGCAAGTAAAAGCATTCAACCATCCGGATGAGGCTAAGACTTTTGTAAACCAAAAACTCTGAAAGCTCACTTTCCTAATCATAGACGAAGAGAGTCTAAACGTGTTCTGAGCAGACTTTTACTCTCGCGGTTTTTGTTTTCAATGCCAAAATCAGTTTTTCTTTTACTGTGTGCTAATGAGGGGCAGTTAGATAGCGAGGTGAAATTGGTTTTATATTCGACATTCGCTTGTTTTTTCTGTTTCTAACCTTAATAGCGTCATGAAAACCGCACCAATTCCAGCCAGGTTGGAATTATTTTGTACAGATAAGTACGACAGACATTTCACAGGTCTCATCAACTCACCAATCACACCAATCATGGTTGTGGCGAAAACTCAAAGGAACAACGTTGAATATCCTTCGGAGTACCGTGCGGCAGCTGGGGCGCTTAGGGACCATCGTAAAATTGCAATCTCTGAGTTTTCAGTTTGGACAATCAAATAAAATAACAACAAC
>OMLP01045208.1:0-35144 GCA_900302685.1 Spondyliosoma cantharus | reverse complement strand
GTGGGGGGGGGGGGAAGTTAAAAATGAGTGCGGTTAGCTCTATAGCCTGCTCCTCATTTCTGCTGGAGGCCAGCAGCTGCTAAGAGCAAAACAGACCGGAACCTCTGACTGAACTGTCAGCGGTCGAGTTGTGTTGTGGTTATTGTGCGATCCAGGTTTTGACAATGAAGAAGAACACGTGAAAAGAGATACAATCTTCTCAGCTCCATTATTTAAATCTTTGAGAAAATAAAAAAACCTACATAAAAAAATACAAAACTGTCCACCGTGAGTCCGACAGCGGTGGAGTACTACTTTAAAGCACCGCTGAAGCCTAGTTGATGCAGTATTATATTTTTATTGGAGTCTTCACTTAGCTCATGAAGCAAACAGAAGCCTGTGACATAAATTCATCATAACTCACAGCGTGTAAATGCTTTCCATTCGAGTGACCGCAAAACACGGTTCATCTATTGTGTTCTTATGTATTCTGCTCTGGTCCGCTGCTACTCACAGAAGGAGAAAAATACAACAAGGGTGTGCGAAGACACAGAGAAAGGAAATGAAAAAATACAGATTGATGGACAGGAAAAAGGCAGAAATTTCAGCTGGAGCAAGACGGGGAAAAAAAGGAAGGGCGACAAGAAGGAAGAGGGATCTAGAGAGGAGGGTTATACATTTTTATGGGTCCAAAACACATTATCTTTTAATAAGGGCACATACATTCTTCTCTGTGTGATTTAATATGGGAGCGTGGCAGAGCAAACTCCTCTTTTAATATTTATAACACTCTCCTTGTCGCCTGGCTAGCGAGTTGGGCCTGTTTAATAAATTAAAGGGGTTCAGGGCTCCTGTGAGCCACTGCTTGGCCGGACTGAACCAAAAGTGTTACTCTTTAACTGGCCTGTAACTCCACATCTTATCTGTTTCACTGATGCTGGGTATGTTATATGGGATACTGATACTTTGTGGGTTTTTAATAAGGATGTTTCAAGGATGAAAATGTCATAATATCTAGTCATATTAAATTACATGAATTACTGGAAGGAATGTAAATAACACCGTACTTCAAAATAAAAGCATGTGCGGCCGCTGTGTTAATGACTGAAATGTGACTGAGCTAAACATTAGTCCTTGGCTTGTTCCAAAAAGTTGGCATATAGATTTGGAAATGATGTGCAAAGGAACATTATTAGTTCAAGTGAGAGCTAAAATATTTCATCAAGGTCTCAGCTGGAGGGAAATGATGAGCATACAAGGAAAAGCTACCCCCCCCCCTCAAATCAGATTATCACTGTCGTTATACCAGCCTGATCTGACTTTAATTTCTGCAAAATCATACTTTAAGCGATTAACTCCAGTTTCCTTTACATCCATAAAAATGTGAAGGCGTAGTCTATTAAAAATCTGATGTAAGAAAGTTTGCCTCGATGATACTTCACTGTCCTTCAGTTGACAAAGAAAATGTGTCCGTAGAAGATAAACACCAATGTAACCAAATCATTTGAAGCTGCAATAAGGATATACCAGTGCATATTTGTTTTTTTTAAATAAATAATAATAAATAAACTGAACATAACACGACACAAATTTCTACCCCTGCCTATCTATATTGTATTGTATCTATTGAAAGTATTGTCACAGCATCTCTTGGGCCTGGCAACCCCACCATCCCTCTGCAGTGACTTTCTAAAGTCTTCATTTTTTAAATTAACGATCTCAAATGATGAGATGCAGCATCCTTGAATCCATCATCACATCGATGTACAACTAAAGTAACCTTTCCATACTGTAGAGTAACATACATCTCTCTCTCCCTATTGATATTTTAATATCAAAATTCATCCCCTACAGATATATTCTTCTTCCTTTGGATTACACTTTTTCCTCCCTCTATCTCAGAAGGACCGCTATGACGCAATGGGTTCAGTTGCTCGGATCAATAAAGCAGCAGCTAGCTTAAGCATGAGCTTACACAGCTGCAGTGTCCTTGTGTCTGTGGTGTGGGTCAGAAAATCTTTGGGTGTGAGCGTATCGCTGTGCTAAAGTACACAATATGAGTTTGCATTAACAAGAAGTCAGATTAGAAGAAGCACTGCAAAAATCTCTGGTAGCCCCGGAAGGCGAGGTGGGACCGTTAATATGATTTTTCATGTATATTTATGAGATAATGACTCTTATCTAAGATATGGCCCGATTACCTTAAAATAAACTGTGGCCAAACATTAGAAACCAAATGAATAAAAACCTCTAATGGCATAAAAAACACTGCATATTACATCATTAAATGTAAAACGTAACACATATTACTCGGCATTACTGCAGTGGAAGTTAGAGACGCTACAGAGAGAGAGTGCCTGCAAACAGAGAGAAAGTGAAGGGAGGGAAAGTGGTGGAAAGTGCCTGCAGACTTCGCTTGTTCGATGAGTCAATTACGCCCAACTTTTTGGCTGAGACTGGAATTCACCAATCTGCATCTAATGCCGGCTCTACTGCCAAGATGAAAGAGTCCCTGGAGGCTGTAGCGGAGGGCCGAAAGACACATGTGCGTACACTCTTGAATGAATGCACCCATGCATGTGCGACAGTCAGAAAGACAGAAAAGAGGAGACGCTACCGAGGCGTGTGTGTGTGTGTGTGTGTGTGTGTCTGTGTGTGTGTCCTTGCACATTATTGCTTGCTGGGTCAGAGTGGATTAATTAGATTCTGAAAACAAATTACTTCTGCTAATCATTCAATAAAGCCCACACGTGGACTTGGACACTATCTTGAATATTCAACAACCTCCGCCTCTCTTCTCCGAATGAAAAGAAATTGTGGTCAGCAGGGTAACAGCATGAAGTTATAAGCAAAGCCAGATAATTAATCATATGAATTCATTAAGTCTCATGCAGGAATCAATCTATCACAACAGCTCAATGTTTGGCAAAATCCATAACCCCCTCAAAACAGCAAGAAGACACAACCAAGGAAGATGCGGAGAGATGACATCATCGTTAGACCTGTGCTTACTTAAAGGTATCACGTTGTACAAAGTTTAGTTTAGTCTTTTTTTATTGTTAAAGGTGCAATGTGTAATAATTGTCCACATGTAGGAATCGTACTCCAAACCAATAGAGGGCAGCATATCACAGAGAAACCGCTAACTGCTGCTAACCGCTGCTAACTGCTGCTAACTGTACTTACCATTAGGTAGTTAACTCAGTTAGCTGTGCAGCCAGCGGTCTGTACTGGGAGCTCAGAGCAGCAGGGGAGTGATGGTGTTTACACTGCCAGTACAGGAGCTAGCTGGTTAGCATGCTAACGTCAGTAGATACCTCTGCAACAGTACGTAGAAGTTGCAACATCAAAATGGCTATTTCTTAAACTCTTTTGATCATTTTGAGATTAATAAATTCTACATATTGCACCTTTTAGTAGGTCTAGGTATTATATGAATAATATAATGCTAAAGCAAGTGAAAAATATACACCGCCCGTATACAAAAACTGTGCCTTTAAACGAGCCGTCAGGCCCTCTGTAAGGTTGTGATGTTACAACTATACAGTCACCTGTGGTTGTAAAAATCGAGCAGAGCAGATGCAAAAATACAGTGGCCGTTGCCTGCTCATGCCTGTGAGAGCTGACCAATCAGAGAAGACTGGGCTTTTTGGGATGGGGGCCTTAAAGAGACAGACACTAAAATGGAGCAATCAGACAGAGGGTGAACAGAGGTGCTGCAGCAGTGGCCTGTATCTGTAAAATAATGTGCCTTTTGAACCTGACAACATTCTGGAGTAGGCTTTCAAAATAAAGTATGGACCTGAAAATGAGCAAAATATGGGACCCTTAATCACAACATTGTCACTCCATTGTGTGAACCATCTGCAGAAGAATAGTAGCAGAAACAGAAGCCCACACAGAAATGAGTGATCATGGTGGAAGCAAGTTGCTACCACAAGCCCAACAATCCCCTGAGGGAGACAAGCAGTGAAAAATTAATAAAGGACCGAATAAAACCCTAATGTCAACAAATGAAAATTGTTGATTGCCTCAACTGTGAGTGTGCATGTGTGCGCACTGAGTGCTTCTTCAAGATTGCTGAAAGTGTCCCCTGCCATTGAGATTTAATGAATAGAAGGGCTATTACATGTAATTCATAACACTAGCCCCAGGATCTAATGATTTCCCCTTTTCTGTTCTACACTTTATTCCAAATTGTTGCTATAATTCTTCCCCAAAGCGAGTTAATGTGACAGGTCATCAATAATAATTGCCCAGCAATAAGTGGAAAGACCTTTGCATTATGTTTTAATTTCTCCTGTGATCCTCGGCTTTATGCTGCAGAGTGGGGGTGGGAAAACGTAGAGAAGATGGTCAGTACTTTTTCAATATTTAACCAACGCCTGCCCCCCCGCGGGGATACTGCAACCCTAACCTAGCCCTTCCGAATTAAACACAGCAACCAATCAGCCGCCCTGGACACTTGCCCTCAAGAAAATATGTCTTATACTCATCATATGGCCTAACCTGTGCCCTCCATTTAAAACAAGATCAATAGCAATGGAATAAAGCAGGCATGGATCCCTACGTGGAATAAAAATAGTCCCTTCCCTTATTGAGTTTTCACAAAAGGTTTGTCCTCGGTCTAAAGCAGCCTCAATAGGTGAGTGCGAGGTTAAAGACATAAAACATTGCCTGAGGAGCAGAAGCTGCCCTTTTAATTCAAAATAATTTGCTACAAGAGTGATTCATATTTCAACAGTCTCCTTAAATTTGAGAAGGACCTTATCAAGGAGTTTGAGCCATCTGTCTCATTTGTGTTTGGTTTTGATTTCACCAAGTTTTCTCATTAATTTGAAATTTCTCATTAACGTAAAGTATCACCTATTTTATAATACCTTGTCATCTAAGTTTTTAATAATACCGCCGTATACTTGACCTCTGGCATGCACTGTAGCTTGTGTTTTGTGGCTTCGTCTTTTTGTTTGAGAACTAAACAAATGGAAACTTTTGATATGCAAGCTAATCTCCTTAAAGTATTTGTAAGAACCGATTAAGTGGATTGTGTATTTTCCGATGTTGATAACTCTATGAAGCACATCCCAACGGTTTCATCCCCTTGGATGGCTCATTAAGACGGCAACTCGGATCGAAGGCAAATGAACAGTTTGAGGCAATTATTTTAAACTTTGCAGATATACACCATACCGTGATTTTACATTAACAAGGACGTGTGTTCCCCTACTCCTGCTTTCTAATACATCTCAAAATTATCTTCAGAGGTAAAAACAAAAGTGGTTTTGCATGTTGTTGTCTATGGCAGAGGTTTGATCTCCAGCCCCTGAGAGACAAACCCTCAGGTGAGGTCACTACCGTTGCCTAAAACAGCAGCTAATTTAAGATCAGTGGGTTGAGCCTCAGCATAGATCGCTTGGCTCAATTCTCAGGAAGCCAGGGGGTAAGAGTGGTCCTGTTTTAATGTATTACCTTTCATATGCGGCTTTATGGCTGGCGCTCACTTGAAAAGGGGAGAAAGCTCAGGCTAATCCCAACTTTTTGAACCCTGACCAATCCCCTGCCTCTGCTCCCGAATTCTCCTCGAGTGTGTAGTCACTGCTATCGACTTCAAGAGGAGAGGAAAGATCCCTTTGTGTTTAAAATCACCATAAAAACCATGACAGTTGGGGATTAACCTCCTCTGGTCCCCATTGACAGCTAAAACCTCAGGTAGGGACACCAGTTAGCAATATCTTCCAAGTCATAGTATACACTTTCATTAAGAGTCTAAAGGCTGTTGGTGCTTTTTCTTTACTTATGCCTTTTGGTCCTCTCAGGGATCATCGGAAGTTTTACTCTGCAGGAGGTGGATGGATATCATTTCTGTTCTTCTGTCTTCACTGGCAGAGACACCGGGCATGAATAATTGCTGTCCTCTCGGCACTGGGCCCCCTTTATCTGCAGCAATATCAGACTACTGGTGGCCGGGGTTGGCCACACGAATGCTGATTATGAGAAGCGAATGGTAAATATTTTAAACACCAGAGAAACCCCTGTGCATAATTCAACCTTTCAGCTTCCCAAGGTCAAAGCTAATTTGCAAAGCCATGAAAAAGCATTTGGCAAATTTTAGAGAACTCGCCACTGGTGGTGGTATGTGGAACGTGCATGTGTGTGTGTGTGTGTGTGTGTTCGTAGCAAAGGGGGGTCTGATGACATTGCATAGACCTCTGATACTTAGCGAAAGAGTTATTATGGCCATTAAGGCTGGCTGGGCTACTGAAGCAGTGTGTGTGTGTTGGGCATACATGCCAGCACTTCATTAATAAAGTGAATCACAGACTGCAGTCCTGCATCAGTCCTGGCATTATACAGCATGGATGAACAACAGAGGAAGTCCCCGCATACCTGTACACTAGCTACACCCCAAAGGTCAACAAGAGTTAGAATTAAAGGCTTGAGTCACCGTCAAATTTACATTTCCCATTAGAACCACTGAGTCTACAGTATGAAATATTCATTCACTAATATTCCTGCAAGGATGAATAAATGCTTCCATTAAAAGGCACATTATTGCATTGGCATACTGGCACCACGTCAGCAAAATTAGATATAAAAGAAGCTATTATTATGGTGAAAAGTCATTATTGTAAATCCATACTGTAAAATAACGCTGCGTTTCTGCAAATACTGAACATTCAATCCTATAAGTGAGGGAGCAACTCATTGCTGTGGACAAAGTCAGGCAGTTGTTATTCACCTCCGTGGCCAATTTATGTCTCTCATGCAAATACTGGTTTCTCCCTCTCACTCGTGGATTGTGTGGGATAATATCTCAGTGCTGAATTAAAGGCTTATATTTGGAACATCTGAAAAGTGAAAAACCTTCATGTGGTTTATCTGGAACTCAGTGTTATCTAAAATCCAAAATTCAGGGTTTTCCTAGTTAAAAAAGCCCTATAAAGATAATAAATGAGACGCTTGTATCACAAAGTAAATGTACTATTTAATATATTTTGTATAGCTGTCCAAAGCTTAGCTCAGTAACCATGTCTTACATATTTTGATTAGGCACAGACAAATCGTTAACTTATTTTCAATATAATATGAAACTATCACATATTTCGTAGTGATTCATCCCAACTTTATTTAAGATAATGTTAGGGTTTAATTTGCTGAATTCATATAACATCCAGTGTCCCTCGGCCTAATGACGGTTTAGCCTTACATTTCTGTCACAGAGAATATGTAGACCGGCGACGTCACCTTGCTTTCACATTGGCCTGTGGTTGTCATGGTAGCTAACAGGGCTTATTAAGACTAAACCAAAAAGACCTCACTCTTGACTCTGAAAGAGAACTAACATCACTGAAGCTCAATTATGTCTGGGGTCTTAGCACTGAAGGTCGAGGAGACTGAAGACACACATTATCTTTGAATAACAACGGTCAAAATGTTCCACTTACAGCATACTTGAGCTATATGTCCAAAGAGGTGGAGAGAATCAGTCGGGTGGCTGCTTTAACACGGATATAAACTTGGACTTTAGTTACTTGTATTCATCATGCTGTCAATTGCCAAAATTGCCAATTCCATTGGCTGCCATTGTAACAGTGATTTTTTTGAGGCCTTACGCTGCAGTTAGACATACCTGAGACACACAAACCAGCACTCATGACTTGACAGGTGCATTTTCTTCCAAATCTCTAAATCCGTGCTAGAATCAAGTGACCATGAATACCTCACAGACTTCTTATTGATGGAGTAGCTATGTTACATTTAAATCAACATTATTCATCTTATGTTAAAACAACAGCTTCAATATCATTTTAATCGCTCCTATCAGTTGTTTCTGTGCTATGTGACTTAATAATACACACAGCACCAGCTATAACTGATTTTGATAAAACAAGATCACATTGCATGGGAACAAAAAAATGTCCTCTGGCTCTGCCTCAACCCTGTGATTTACTGAGTTTCCTGAAAGCACCCTGTAACTGATGCATAGTGGAGCTGCATGTTAGCTTTACTAGCTTAGCGGACTCTGCTTGGCGCACGGCCGAAGACTGTGCGTGTTTACATCACTATCGCAGCAGCTTTGGACCACCGGGAATAGGAGGTGTTCAGGTACAATATGAGCAGAAACCAGAGCAAGCAAGCGGCAGAAGCGGCTTTAGTTGTGAGCGACACTTAGCTGGTCATGTTGCTGTTGAGTAGTAAGTATTAAACATTAGCTGGCTTACCAAGATGTATGTCTTATGTTTTTCTGTGTCAGCAAAGTTGTCAACTTGCTAGTTTTTGATCACAAGGCAAGTAGGCTCATTGCGACAGATGTTTAGCCGGTAGCACGTTAAAGCCAGGTGTTATCGTGTCTGGTTCAGGTTGGCAATGGCACTATGGTTCTGAGTTGTGAGAAATGACATGTGGTGTTTTGCTTGTAGTTGTAGCACATGTTTTACATTACATCTGGCAAATTGTTACAGAAAACCTGGGATCTGTGTTTGCGACAGTTGTGTTGCACTCAGAAATTGCACAAATACGACATAATATTGTTTTAAACTTTAAAGCAACATTATGATATTATGGAGTAATTCACATTCTTTTGTTTTTGTTTAAAAAAGAAAACACTTATGGTTGCATAATTGGGGCATCACCTTCTGTTTACGTTGCATTGCTCTATGAATGAGGTGACATAAGAGGACTGATACAAATCATAGCATCTGTATCTACTACATAGCACCTGACGTCCTCACATCTGACGTTCTCACACAATGTACTTCTGTGAGCGATGGGATGCTACATGAAAACAGTATGTTCTGCCAAAGTTTAAACAGTTTTTATGTTATTTCTAATGAGCAATTTATGTGCTCTTGGCAATGGCAATGTGCCCTTTTCACTTTCTCGAAGCTGGGAAAGGTGATGTTTAGGCCCCTCAATCTTCCACTTAATGGAAAGCATTTAACTGTGCATCTAGAGTCCCTCCTGTGACAGTATGTTTTGCATAACTATTTTTATCTATGCTATCTTTTGTCTTTCTCTCTCTCTCTCTCTCTCTCTCTCTCTCTCTCTCTCTCTCTCTCTCTATCTCTCTCTTTTTATCATCAACTGCTTATCTCTCTGCAAATGCTTTTTCTTGTTAGGAGATATCACGGCCTTGTTACTGTTGGTACTGCTTGGAAAAATCCAATGTGCTAATGATGGACAAGACATGAAAGATGCAAGGAGAGTATGAGAAAGATACCAGAAAAGGAAAAAAATGCACCTGAAAGAGCTCATCAGGTATATGATATGCTACAACTCTGCTTATAGGCCATAGTGCCAAAGCCTGCAACGTGTATTTCATCTGCACAGGAAGACTACTTGATTAAAAAGCCGAAACGTCACAGGGCTGGTATAGCTCTACTGTTGTTTGCTTTCATCCAGAGCCTGTGAAAAGACCTGGTAATAAATCAAGTAGACACATGAAAGCAGATAGTGTAGTATCCTGTGACTGGGGACGCAGTGAAGGAGTCTGATATTTAGATTCCCAGAAGATACATAGAGAGGCTCGGCTCCTCTTGTGTCTCTGCACTACACAAACAGACATCAGAGAAGAATTGAGACACGCTGATGAGGAATATCTAACAACGTGTGGAAGCCTGTTATCTAACAGGGTCTTCAGAGAGCTGTGAGGGTAGGAGAGGAGGAGCGGGTGAGGGAAAATTGAAACAAAAGCTTTGATAGAAGGCAGAGGAAAGGTAGAGGGGGAGTCAAGACTCCTGAAGGACTTTAAAGATGGTAATTTAGAGAAAGCAACGGTGATGAGAGGAAATTATTCTGAGTGAATGGGACTGTGGAGCACCATGATGTTGAGAGGACTTGAGAGAGGGAGTGAAACAAGCAGAGACAAGACAGAGGGTAAACTCTGCTACATCTGTGTGGCGAGAAGACTGACACATAAACGAAAATGGATGAAAAAAAAACGAGTGAATTTAGAATGAACAGGGGAGATCAGTGTCAGGAGTCTTTCAGATAATATTATTTTTATGTTGAATTCAGTGTTTACGTTTCGCACTATGCTTTGTGAGAAAGTGTTTAATATGTTAAATAAATGTCTGTGCTACAGATATTTTTGTTTACACAATCACCTTAGAAAAAGATGTCACATACTTAATCCTAACAACTTTTAGAAAGCTGTGATCAAGATGATACATGAGTGAGTCCCTGGCATGCAGCCTATTACAGCACACTAGTTTTAAATTGACACGCCGCTCAAAAACTCTGACTGACATATCACTCTAGTGTAACAGACATGCAGCCGTGTCAGCATTATTGTTATGGTGGTGCAGCAGCCAAAGAGACGGTCACGAGAAAAACTGCAATTCAACCAAACAATAGCAATTTTCACTTTATCCATAGTAGGATTTTGCCAAACTGTACAAGCTACTCTGTGATAAAGGTCGTGATTAATTGTGCCACTTAGTCACACGAACGTCTTTGAAATCGTGTGAAAGTAATTGTTATATCTCACCAGTTTCCTGTTCAGCTGTTCAGAAATCTAATGTTGGTTAAACAAAGATGGTCAGATGTTTGTTCACTTTGGATCACAAAGGTAAAGCTTAGAATAAAAGATAACAGTCAGAACATTTACCTTGCATAAATGTTAGATAGGCCCGAGCACCTATACTTTCCCATGGGTTTGTGAAATCCATTCCATTCGTCTATTTACTACAGCTTATCCTGGTTGCAGTGATACCAAAGCGTCTCTTTCCACAGCTATGTCCTCCAGGGCCTCCGGAAGGATCCTGAAGCTCTCACAAGCCAGGTGGGATATGCAATTTAGCACCTTTCGCCTTTTTGTGGTCTGCCCTAGGGTCTACTCCCAGTAGGCATCTTGGTCAGACGCTCAAACCTAGATAGCAAAATTGTTGTGGCCAAGATCTTGCTTACACCAGACATGTTCATCCGGCCCACATACCAAGCGAAATATATCCGGGACTCATATCAACCATTTGACTGGCCAAAACTAGTGCCCGTGGATGATGGTTGAGGCAAAGATAAGGTAGTAAAGATAAATTTGCGTGCAATAGAAGACAACAGAACTACGTTTTCGGCATTAAGCAGAGATGCCCCAAGACACCAAAGTAGCCCATAATCATCCACTCGTTGGATGCACAAACTCTGCTGAACACTCCAGTATCCTTGGAAGAGTAAAGAGCCGGTCCAACATTCCAACAAAGTTTGCACTGCTCCTCCTGACTGAAGGTTTAACAATAATCCAGTGTATTACTTGCAAGCACACTTGCTCAAAGCTCTACTAGGAAGGATGAGCAGTGTAATACCCACCAGCAACTGGAGGCACTTCCAACCCTGCCTCTAGTGTGTTGGCAGGGTTCACAAAGTTCCTCAAACTGTTCTCCTTTATCACCCGACAATATCCCCTGTCTAGTTCAGCAGTAATTCTCCCCCTGTTTCTGGTGGTCACCAGTGGGCCCTTGGGTTTCAGCCATTATAGGCATCTGTGACCTTTTGGCAACAACTTGGTCACACAATGGCCCACTCAAATACCATGTCTCCAAGCAAATATTACAGCAGAGGTAAACTTTTCGGAGTTTCGTCCATACCAGGAATGTGACATTCAACCTCCAAGGAAAAAGTCCTTGTAGCACAGGTTCGGCCTTCACCTTTGCCTGCCATCTCACTGCCCAGAAAATCGCCAGACATGCTCATCCAGCCCACATACTGCATGGAAGGCTGGCAATAGGAGTGGGTCACCCAAGTGCCATCGTTCCATGTGCTATGTGGGCCAGATAAATGTGTCTGGCACATTTTTGCTATCCGGGTGGCGTCAAACCAGCACAACTAATCTTGTATGTGGTGTGCCAATATTGGGGAGTTTATGAATTAAGAAATCTTGTTTCCAGGGTTTTGTGTGGATCGCATTAGTGCCACAGGGCGGACATGGGAAGATAATTTATGTTGCACATCAGTACTTTTAAAAGTTTAAATCCATAACCATAACTCTCTGCATGTCCTCAGCCTCTGCAGAAATGTGAGAAAACCTCAGCACTTATACCACCTCAAGACTGCCTTTTCAGCCTTATGGCTTGGGATTGCATCCCTTTATTAATATTTTATACTATAATGCTATAAAGGATTGTAACATTAACAGCATTCGTACTCTTCAGAAAAAAAGGTTTTTTAAGAATTTCCAAATCGCAGCGTTATCTCTCTGAAAAAGAGCCATCCAAGTCAGAACTCTCTAAGATTTAACACAGCATTAGGAGTCATGATGAGACGTCTCCAGTGGCCAGACATTTTCAGTTGGACATGACATTTGCTTCTTTGAGGTTTCAGGGCACAGAGGTACTGAAGTCTTTGAAATGCCAAGGGGACAGTGGATGGAGTATTTGAACAGCTAGACTCTTTTTGAATACAATCACCCGGAGTGTCTTAGAGACTTAAAACGGAATAATGTCCTTAATGTAAAAAGGCAAAACAAGTCAATCTCAATGGACATGTACCACATTTCTTAGTTCATTGAAATTACATACAGGTTGTGGTTACAGTCCTAAAGGGGTAAAAAGACCCAAAAAAAGGTGAAACCAGTATCAAAAGACAGTGTCTCCAATTCTGGAGCACTGATTGAGGCAGCAAAGTAGCTTAGAGAGGAAGTAACAGAACAGATGGAAGTAAGAGGGAAGTGGGAATATACATTGCATGCTGAGGGGTTGTGGAGATGCGTGAGGTGGTACTGTACCTCTGTTGCCAGTGACTGTGGGGTCTGAGGCGTGGGTGCCTAATAGGGCTGTAGGATCTGGAGGGATGGGATGTAGGGGGGGAGTGGTGGATGGAGGCGGGGTTGTGGGGGCGTCTGGTGGAGGGGACATACAGACACATATACACAAAAACAATACAACAACAACAAAAAATGTATCAAAACGGGGGCAGTTAAACATTAAATAATGATGGGAAATACACAAAGGGCAAAATCATAACACAATTCAAAGCATAAACACATGAATGTTGGAAACTTTCAACAAAGCAATCATGAATTGCTCTCGATGCAAAATGATACACTACACAAAAAAATTTATTTCAAGCCTTGCTGATCTTTTTTTGTGGGTCAGCAAGGCTTTCTCACTAATTCAGAGAGGTGCATTTCATGGATCCCTGAAATATATTTTTATCCTATGACTAAATGGTTTGTTGTTTACTTTACGAACCTTAAATGACCTCCATCACTTCAAAAACTGAAAGCCTCTTGTATGAGTGCGTTTTAATGATTCTCTTTGGGTCAGTGTTCACATGAGTCATATTTGAAATGCTGTTAAATGGCTGAATAACTCATGCATACTTTTATGTTACTGCATAGTGAGCACGAGGGCTACAATTGATATATAAAGCATGTTTATCAAGTAAACAATGGGAAGTAGTGTAATGGAAATAACGTTATGGAAGAGAAGTCCCACTCCTCCATATTTTCTTAGTCATTATGGATTAAAATGTTCCGTCTTTGAATGTGAGGGTATGTTCTGTAGTAGGAGAACAGGTTTGACCTTGCATCTCTTAATGTCTGCTGATGTCTGTGAGGATAGATCCTTCAAATTGTGCAAGGGAAGAGAGTCGGATTAAATGAAGTGAGGAAATCACAACTGATCGTTTGCCAATTATCCATGTTGACTTGAGAAAACGGTAGCCAAGCTGCATTACTATGCTCTGTTTTGAACTTCTCAATACAGGATAATAATGGTGCCTAGTTCAAGGAAATATTTCCCCCTCACATGTTAAAGCAACAGGAAAAAATGGGTCTGAAACATTACGTGACAAAGTTAATGAGGTTACACTACCACCTTGGCTTTTATGTTTATGCCACGCTGCTTTTTTTTTTTCACAGTTTTTAATTGGCTATGGTACGCTTTCTCAGAGCCGACTGTCCTGCGCGTCTGTGACATTTCAGCCCGGGCGTGAATCACTGAGCAGCTAAGTACGTGTCTTCAGGAAAGAGGGAAGAGAGAAAAAAATGTCTCCTCGTTGGAGGGGAACCATTAAAAAGGTATTTTCCAAGAATTATGGCTGCAATTGTAAAAGGCTAAAAGGTGTGCTAATCACTAATGAAGGGTAGGAACCGACTGGGTGCCATTTCAAAGGAACACGTAATGAATCTGGATAGAACTCTTTGACCCTCCCATACCCAATTGCCTTCTTTGTGCTGCAGAATTAGTCAGTTTAATAACCCCGCTGTCATTAAGTGCATTGGTTATTCTTGTTGCTACATTCAGCTGGCATTTGAGGGAATTGTTAGGCGCACACAGAACGCGTGGCATGTGGGGGCAATTAGGAGAGGAAGTGCAAATCTCAGAAATATGTGATGAAACTTCCAAGGCTTATGCAATAAAGGCTGCTGATGAGCCCATTTTAGTGGAACCAATAAATTATTAAAGGAGATAATGACATTATTTATCTTTCAACTTGGTGAACCTAATCAATATGCTGCTAACTGTGGTAATTTCACTGGCAAGGATATCAGTCTCTCGGTGCTTACCTGTGGTAAATTCTGCTTGTGCGACTTCACATCTCAGCCTTCACAAGGGATTTTAATTTGAAGGAAAAAGTATAAATATCAGACGGTATGTATCACTCCTCAGTCCCGACCTGTGTTGTGGCTTTGAATGCAAGGATGGCAGCTGCAAAGTGATTTGTTTTCCCTAAATATCTGAGTAATAGAACCGTAAAAGTTGTTATCGCTACCTTAGGAATGGTTTGAAAAAAGTCATCATAAAGCTTAGACAGAAAAACGCAGAATGTTTATATCTTTACATTTGTCTTGTCACCGTTGCCACTGTGTAGTACGAGCATAAAACCAAGAACGACGTGTGACGGCCGTGTTAATGATTATGAGTTGTATAACACTGGGAATTTACCTCGTCCTTACTTGACCCATTTTGATTTTACTCAGCACTGCCAGCTGAAGATCAAGTTGTGAGCCATTAAAATCATACAGTCGGAGGATGAGATTATATTTATGTGACATTTACAGTCGTTTGAAACATGGATCTATTAAAGAGCTTGACTGTCCGTGCCGTAATTTTTCCTTCTGTGAGTCCATTGTTGGAGAAGTAATTAACCTATAGGCAATATTTCTGTTTTGGTTGACATTCTAACTTTCAACCTTATGGGGCAGGGACAGCCGACATGCCCGTGGTTCTATTCCAGCTGATATTACACTTTCTGCATCCGCGTGGCTGCAAAATGTTATGACTGCGCTGACAAACATGTAAATCTGTGTATGCAGAAAGCCAATGGTAACAGTCAATACCACATTCATCGACTGTATTTGCATCTTTCTGCATTGGGTATCTGCATACGCATACATGTTTACACATTTGTCAGGCACAAACGAACCTTAATAGGCCTACGTTACCATCATTTTACACCGGAAGTTGTTTTGCATTTTGACAGTTCTGTTCAAGAGATTTACATCCAGGTTAAACATACTGTAGTTACACATATGACACTAGTCATTGACATACACTGACGTAGCACATCGAACATTGATGACCGAATATCACATTATCTTTTAGCATTTTGGGTTTAGCAACTGCAAAGACTGATGTATGAAAAAAAAAAAAAAATCCCCTATTCGCTGGTAGACATTGATATTCTTCATTAACAACGTGCAATGAGTCTGAAGAGACACTGCTCGTAAGTCTGAGCAGATAATGACATTTATGTTGCCGGGCAACCTAGTATCGACCTGAGCCGTGTAGTAGACCCATCAGTCCAGTGTCACTGTCGCATTTGGCCTTGCCTACCTGTGAAACAACAAAGCCTCGTTCTGTGGTCGAGTTGGTATTGACAAACACGCAACTCATTCAAAATGAAGCCACCGAAACTCCTTCAGCTAGGTTTAGGAGAAGATTTTGGTTGCCTGGGTGAATGAACCAACCCAAACCCACTTGTTAATAAAAATCTTACGACTCATCCTACTACATTTGTCTCTTGCTTTCATCATTAACATTATTGCCCACTGTTGTTACGGCACCTTCATACAACCAGTACATTTGTGCCGAGACGAGGCAAACTGTCACACTTCACATGCTGTTCTTTAGTAGATCGGTGTGTCTGTTACGCGCTCTGCTGTGAGACCTGGCTGTGATTGGGACCCTTGCAGCCATTCAGATGCAGTTAATAAATATTGGCTATTACTGTGAAATGTCTACATTCATTAATTGTTATCTAGTACGGCACTGGAGGCACATAGAGCAGAGTGATAAATGTATGCTCTCATCAATTAATCAAACTTAACTTCATGGCACTATATGACTTTTTTCTCTAATTGGTTATTTATTATGTAGTTTAGCATTTGTAGACACTTTAATGTTTAAACATTACTGACTCCTGAGGATTCCGCGTGTTGCTGTGGCCTTGGCTACGACCAGCGAGAGGCACATCATGAACTATTGATAGTGCCCTTGCATCCTCCATCAGCTCCACATCTGGTTATTACTCACCCATCAAGGACAGTCAAGAACACACAAGAAATCACTTGAGCTCTTGAAAACATGGCCATCGGAACGTGAGAGGCTTATTTCTCTCTTTTTTTTTTTTTCATTAAATCAGGTCTGGTTTGAAATACGAGAGCAAACGAACCACCCCCAGGTGCCTGTAATAATCATCAAGTAATATTTTATTGATCCTTTGGGAATTATTTTTTTTTTGCCTCCAGTCGCGTGGTCTCTCTGACCAAAAACTACCAGCCTTTTTTACCCCCTCATCACACCCTGTTTAAGTTCCTAAAACAGAGGGAAAAAGAGATGTGTCACTGCTCTGCTCTTTTTTTCAAGCATTATTACTTAATGCCAAGAGACAAATGGCAGTGGAGAAAAGGATGAGCTATCTGTTTTCCCTCACAGCGAGTCCCTTTATCCTCCACCTCCTCTGGCGTTACTAGGAATTACTTATCCTTCCTGGTGATATTCCTGACAACGCAGCACTAAATTCTGCCTCCCTCACACATTTCCCTCCTGGTGTGTGTGTGTGTGTGTGTGTAGGATCTGGGACGCAGGTTTATTTTAAGGAAAGGCGTTGGTGGCATTTGTGTCACCTGAGGCCCTTATTCTCCCTGTGAGAGATGGTACCACTAATCACTCACAGCACTGATACAGTATGCAGATCAGGAAGTATTAAAATCCTGTTTTTTACAATGGAGCTTGGTGCTTGTGCCTGTGAGGTTTATACACTCCACTATTTGTATAAAGCGCTGTTGAAGTCTTGCGTCCTCTTGCATCTTTTATTTCCTTTTACAGGTCCTGTCACTGGTGTCAGGCTGATGAAGAGTTGTCTCTGCCCCTTTGCAGGTCATCACAAAAAAAACCCACAAAGACGATTACATACACAGCAGCGATTTCCTGTGAACTCACCGTAGACGTAGAGTACATATTCAGCACTGCTGGTCCCTAGGTGGTTGCCGGCTTCGCAGCGGTAGGTGCCATTGTCTGTCTTGTTGAGTGAAGTAAAGGTGAGCTCCCTCCCCTCGACAATCATCCTGTCTAGGTCAGGAAGGTCACCCCCGTCCTTTGTCCACTTCACAGGATCCGGCCTGTGAGGTTAGAGGATGTGAAGAGAAAAGGCATGACACATGTAACTTTCCTGACGCATTTTATAAAAGGATGGCATCAACTAATGCAGGATGTGAGTGACTTACGAAGGGTTGCCTTTGGACACACACTCCAGCTTTAAGTACTGACCCTCCTGAGGGACTGCGAGGGAGTGGATGATATCCACACGAGGAGCATCTAGAACAGATAGAGGAGGTTCGAAGTCAGGGTCGTCCATATGGAATACATTTACATTTAGATGACTTTTCCATGATTAGCTTCATATTGTGACACGACATCATGATTTGCATAAAAAAAAAAAAAATCCAATGCTGATAAGATATCAGACAAAAATTGTAAATTCCGTTTTGAGTTTTCCTTGAATAAAATTATATGATTTTTGAAATATAATTCCAATATAATGATCTAAGATGTCACCTGGTGATAGTTTTAATAAGATATAATAAGAGAAGAACTCTGATTTATGATTTTTCATTATAAGAATATTGTAATGAGTCAAATTAAGTGCATGGAGATTTTAACCCACAATACATTTAATTTATATCTAGACCAGCTTGATATAGTGCGATAAAAGCAAATGTATTGTAAATGTTATGTAAAAAAACCCCCACATATGTATATTATGATAACCATCATTAATTAATGCCATTTATGTAAGTTAAACTTCAATTAATAGCTGTTAACCAGCAATGAAATGCTTTACAAAACAAATGGCTTATAAAGCATTTCATAACTTTTGGACAATCAAATAACTATGAGGTGCAATATGTAAGATTTTTTATGTGATGAGCCCAAATCATTAACGGAATGTGAAAAGCAATTTGGACATTATGACATCGAGGTATTGTGTTGCTGCCACACTCCCCTGGTGCTCTGAGCTCCCAGGGTGGACCGCTAGATGCACAGTTAACAGAGCTAGCGAGCTAACAGCAGCTATAGTTAGCAGCACTTAGCGTTTGCACTGGTGATATGCTGACCCCTTGTTGTCTGGAGTATGAATTAGACAGCCGGACAAACGTTACATACTGCATCTTTAACTAAAGGTTCATTAGCTATAAATGTAGCATTTATTAATGATGGATATTATAAAGTCTTACCAGATGTTCAAACTTTGAAATAACAGAATTAAAAATGGTGCAACATGTTGGTTTTATGAGGTTGAATGCCGGCTAACATGATTCTGCAGCTGTAAAAAGATCTCTACGAAGGCGGTTCAGTAAAGTGGGTGCGTGTCTTTTTGTGTGTACACTCACAGTGGACCTCCAGTACTTCAGTGGCCTGCTGCGGTGTCTGTGTCAGTGCCACATGGTCCACTTTGCAGGTGTAGGCCACTCCATCATCATTTCTGTCCACATGCAGCTGCAGGGAGCTCCGTACTGTAAATGTCTTCCCGCTTGCATTCACCTCTTTGGCACCTTTGGAGAGAGTTGCATACCGTCACAGATGCGGCATATTTATCTTGCGAGGAGTGACTGGCCACACACCAACGTGATGTTTGGTTTGGCCTTGATTCTGGTTTTATTCTTCATCATAGTTCTTTGGGGAATTATGCATGCATGAAGTATTTACAAAAGTACAACATGAAAAGGAGCTAAAAAGTCCAGCCCACAAAAAGTCCAGCCCACTTCACACGCCTCCCAGGATGCTTGCTTTGACATCAATATAGTATACTTCCAATTGTGGTCACGCCTCTAACAAAACCCACCAGCCTGTTTTATATTTACACTGTCACCACCTACCCTCCCTGCCTCTGCTTCACTGCTCCCACACAATGTCTAACTCTCACCCAACAGTTTCAATTCACTCCACGGCTATTTCCATTGGGAGGAAGACATTCCCAATCAGAGATTTGGCGTTAACTTCACTCAGCCCTCGTTGCAACGTGTCATCATGCACGGTCCTCTCCATCTGTAAAAAACCTGCTCTCGCTGCCACACCTGCCCAACCAAACAGCTGATCCACCGGTCCATGCCCATCAACACAGCAATCACTGCCAAGGCGTCGG
This sequence comes from Spondyliosoma cantharus, assembly GCA_900302685.1. Lineage (NCBI taxonomy): Eukaryota > Metazoa > Chordata > Actinopteri > Spariformes > Sparidae > Spondyliosoma > Spondyliosoma cantharus. The sequence goes on along the minus strand of OMLP01045208.1, from coordinate 15,581 downwards.
AGAACACAGCCTCCTCAAAATTGGCTTATCCCTTGATCACATCATTACACATTTTGTCTCATTTGCCTACCCAGTGATATAGGCCTTCGATGAGCCAAATGACGGCAAAGTTTGACCATAGCAATGAACAATTTTTGCAGTAAAATTACTGCGCACATGTGTTTTTTTAAGAGGTTGGTGGACTCGCTTAAAATAGGCGATTGTCTGTAGACTAGTTTGTCTTTCTGTGTGTCATGTTCCATGTTGTGAACACATAAGGAAGACAGAACAGTGAAAATTACTCCAGGCTCCCTTTTTAACTCGATGCCTACTGAATGATGTTTTAATGCCGCTTACGCACCCGCATCCTTAACTTCAATGCCCGCCACAGCATCAAGTTGCAAAAAAGGTGGAAAAATTAGCGTCTCCGCCAGGGTCTCACATCTCCAGCGCTGCTGATCTGATCTGAGCTGGAGCTGTTAAATACCCACCGAGTCATTTCACCCAGGTACGAATTCCTGCTATACAATGAAGAATCTTTATCTAAGTACACGAGCTGTCATGTTTTAACTAATCGTCATGACATTTTCTTTAATGATAATCTCAATAAAACAAAAACAAAAGGTTACACGCCTGTGTTAATTCCTGTAAGTAAGAACATTAAAGGGCCATTGTTCTGGAGGAAGACATGATCAACACCTGAATATGTGTGAGAGACTGCTGAGAACCCTCCCCTTGGGTCTTCTCTCTATACCGCATGTATTAAAGCGATCAGATTCATCACACCAAGTCTGTAATTCTTCAGAGAATTAGCAACTCAAGGAGAATTTTCCCATTGAAAACAAAAGACAGATGTTTCTTGGATTTTTGTACGGAGTGAAAGGGGCTTACGTGTCCGTAAAATCTCATTGGCTTGTAATGAAGCATCAACCCTGCAAACGGTGATGCCTGGTAAGTAGCGAGGCCCTTCTAGCTAGAGGGTCATAGAGTTGACTCCCACACGCTGACTTTCACCGTCCCCGTCTAACTGTCCTTGAGCTTGCGACGCTCCGGTCAGGTTGCCCTGTGCACTGTCCGGATGAGCAGAGTTTCAATTGCCTTACAGCTGTGAAAATAAAGTTTAGGAAAGATTTCCCCCCTCTGGATTTTGGGAAAATTCAATGTCCTCCACAGTGATTCCTGCACAAATTCATTCCTAAATAATTCAAAAAGGGGACGGCTGTGTTCAGGTAGCAGACGACATTTAACAATATCTGCCAGTTTTTGATGAATTCACCTCAGCCTACACACATGACACCCATGTTCTCCGAAAATCCAGAGACTGTTAAGTAGGTGTTATGTAACACCAGTGACCATCCTCTGCCAGAACGCAGTTTTAAGTCAGCATTCACAACTCGTTGCTGCTTGCCTTGCTTTCACCCGCCGGCCGTTTCACAACTTAGCTGCTTATACGTATCCTCCTCCGAGCAGGTATTTTTAACGCACACTTCTTTTCAATCGCATCTGTTCAACCAGTCCTTTGGGGGTGGTCGGTCTGCCTGCAGCCAGTAGTTTAAATCGTATCAAGCTGGTTGGTACACACTCCTACAAGGTCTTTTTTATTTCAAAAACAGACTTTTATACCGTTCCCGCTGCCCGGGCTTATCTCTGCATTCAGGTGTTGCCCTGCTTTGTAAAATCCCCTTTGTTTCTCCTCACCAAAGCAAATTCAAGAAAAGCATCAGTGTAAATGTACAGTCTCTCTCTCTCCCTCTCTCTCTCTCTCTCTCATGCCGGATGCCTTTGTTTGTATCTCCTGAAAAGACTGTTTACGCTCCATATCCTTCTCTCCCGTGCGCTCATCTGCTCCACTTTCTAAGTATTCCACCCCACTGTCTCCTCTCCCTCTCCATTCTGCCAATCAACCATTCTGCTCAGTCACTTCCCCCAACCGAGGCGATGAGCCCGCCTCCCCCAGAGATGAATGACTGACAGGTCTGCAGTGTTAGCAACATCCAGCCAGACAACATGGAGAGAGGGAAAATGGCTGACTTTCTTCACAAAGAAGAAACTGAAGGAGAGTGAGGAAGAGAGGGGGGCTGGCGAGAGAGGACATAGGATATTTTATATCTTATATCATGGCGTTCTTTAGGAGTTGCAAACATTCTCCTGGTGGTTATTCCACATCCTCATGGACAGCTTCTCTCTGCCTCTTCATCAGTTTTCTTCGTGCCTTTCTCTATCTGTTCCCAGCCCTGAGGTTCCATCCACAGGTTGCCCATTCCTTCTTGTTCTCCTGTTGATATTTGCACGTTACTGTTGAAGTTAGAATCGTGGGTCAACGAGGAGTCGGTTAACTGAAACTTTGTTCATTCAACTGACGAGCCGAGATGAGTCATCACTGTTCATTTTTCTCTGGGGAACAGCTGAACAAAGAAAGGTTCAAAAATCACTCACACATTTTCTTTTTTGCCTTAAAAGAAGGGTTTTTAAAAAATATATTTTTTTAAAATACGTCAGTTTTGTCTAAATGAACTGAATGAATCATTGTGAATTGTGCAGTCTGATTGTGCTCATACGTGCTGCTGCTCAAGACCAGAGTTTAACCACTTCAGACATTGTGACAGGCACTCAGCGATGCCCCGACTACTGTTCTGTCTGTACTTTAAAAGTTTTCGATTTCTTACTGTGGGTTGGCTTTCGGCAAAACATGCAAAAAAAAAGATTTCTTCTCGAGTTAGCTCGAGACTGAGAAGCTCCGTTGCTCTATAAATCTGCTGTGTGATTTAAGTGTCTAGACCCATTTAGATTCTCGTCTCATGGCGATTTGAAGGGACTCTGATTGCCTCTGTGGGATCCGGGATGAGAGTACTACAAAAAAAGACTTGCTCCCGCTAAAGTTTGGGTTCATTAATGTCATTATATGGTCCAAAAGCCTTCTCAGATCCACTCTGAGAACATAATAACGGTTGTCTAACAGCGAGTAGAGTGCGCCAATCTGCATCCACTCTGTTCGGCACCGTTGTGTGCGGATGCGTACACGCATGTGGGTGAAAAGGTATAATTGCTCTATAAATATCTTATTACATTTGAAGAGCGGCTGAAAGGAGCAGCTGATGTTAAAGCTAAAGCTCGTCGATCAGAAAGCTCATCTGGCCAGCTCTTGTACCAACATGCTGATATTTTGGGGGGCTAGAGTTGCTGTTGGAACTGATCAAAATCATCATCGTGATCACAGTGCAGCTACGGAGTTACTTCAAACCAACACCGGCAACCTCACGTTATTGGCTATTGTGGTGCGTAATGTTGGGCGAGAAACAACAAGCTGGAGGACTTTTTGAAGCCTCGGTGGCAGGAAGTTGTCGAATGTCTTCATCGGTTCAGCCGTTTTCTGTGGAAGGATTTGCCTTCTGCAGTGTTTCTATATCAAACGCCCCAAAAGTTAAAACATAGAAACTTGCATGGGGACAAACGCTCTTTTCTTTTGCAGCCCAATTCAGAATAAAACACTAAGGTCTGCACTGTATATTACATTCAAAATCATCCCATTTTGAAAAGAGTTTCTATATAAAAGCATCAAAACCCAGCTTGAATTCTCTTTATGTTTTCATTTTAACTTATTTAACTGAAAAATGCATTTTCTCTAAGCTCTTGGGCCTGCCACTGTGAATGTGTACTGTATACAAATATAGTTTAAAAGCAATCCCACATGCATTATACTGTTTTAACATTGCTTGACTCTGTAGGACAGATTATCTGTCTCAGTCTACCCATGGCTAATTTTATTTCAGAGTACGGCGCAGCGAGAAGCTTGTTTTGTTTGTCTCTAATTACTGAATCACAATCAGTCAAAGAGCTTTTTTTTTTTTAAACGTCCAAACAGCCACAAGCACACTTCCGTAGATTTACAGAGGTGTAAGTCTTTACCTTTTTATGCAGCCAACATGATTTACATTCAAATTGTTGGGGATTTCAACATCGCACAAAAAAGCTCTTTCGCACTTTGTATGCTTTTTTAAAATCCAGAAAAATAAACCCGATGCGACTCTATACACCTGTAATATTTCTCCTCAACAAAAAGCCTGGCAGCGTTTGGCTCCGACTGCGGTGCACTTGTCTGTGGGTGGCTGCTCGGAGCTCTGCATCATCGGTGTGAGCCAAGACGGAGCCTCGGAGGATTAGAAATGGAAGTGACGTACGAAAAAAAAAAAAAAAATATGTAGGAATCTGACCCTTTTCATGCTGTTTCGAGGGAGAGGGACAGTACATGAAAAGAAGACGCAGGGGACGGCGAGGAAGACAGAGGAGGGTCGCTGGGTGGGGGTGGGGGTGAAGGAATCATCGACGACGACACAGCTGATTAATCCTGGCAGCGGGGGGTCTGGGGATGACTCAGCGTACCCTGAACTGCATCCCATCTGAGATTTAAAACAATTTGCTCAAGCGGGAAACAATGTTAAATCGCGCGTGGGGGAGGGTGAGGATAATCGAAAACATATACTCATTTAGATACAATACAATTAACAATGTTCAATAAATAACTGCTTCCTCTGCCTCTCAGATTAGCGGCACGGCCATGACTAAACTTTTAAAATGGGAGCACTAATACACAGCAGGGCCAGCTCCAGTCAGGTGTGGAGATGATGTATTGTGCCCTGCTCCTTCTTCTCACTTATTCTGGCTACCTTGCAGTGTTCAGGGAACTGTTGGCAGCTTGTAAGCATCCTGCCCAGTCTGACCTGTCTTACCAGCTCAACTGACGGCTGACTACAACCGGGGAGCACTGTTAAATGTTAGGAGAGTTTCTATCAGTCCCTGGCAGACGTGTATCATAATGTCCTTCCTGACATGAGACTCCCTGAGCTTTCACGGCTAAGATGTGTCTATGAAGACGGGTTTTTTCACCGGCCCCTCAAAAGGAGAGGTCTGGTCCGTGTCGCTGCCTTGGCATTTAGAACTGGACAGGTGCTCCACCTCCGAGATGTTGCTCTTAATGGCCACAGACAGTGGGTGTAACAATCTGACCTCCTCTCTTCCTTCGCCACAGCACTCAAGTCTAAGCCTGTTAACCTGATCGCACACCAGTATGATGCCGGAGACAGAGGATAAGTTAGCTGCACCTCTACGTGGGCATGTTTTATCAAGGTGAAATAGGTCCGATGAAAGGAAGAAAGGAAGAAAGGAAGAAAGACGAGGAGGAGGAGGTATCCATTCTCAAGATATTTCTGCTCTTTATTTGAGGACTGAAACCAAGAACAAATCCAACACTGAGTAATAAAGGACAAACCATAAAGCTATAGGGAACACATCAGTAATACAGGGAACACCCAAGGACCGGAGAACAGACACAGGGAGCCGCAGGATGAAGTGAAGAGAAAAACACAGGCTTAAATACACAGGAATTATTCACTAGGGGAACACACGTGTACAAAGAAAAACAGTGAGAAAAAGACAAAGACAGGAAGTGGAAAGAAAAATGACGCACAACGAGAGGCCTTCAACATAAAACTCAAAATGTGAAGACTAAAACCTCCGGACCTTGACGCAGAGAGATGTGTAGAGTGACTTAATATTAATTTTCAAATTATAGGTGCAAGAATTAGACAAAGTTGAAAGGAAATAAGAAAAAATGTCAAATATTTGCTGGTGGCAGCTTCTCAAATGTAAGGAAAAAAGCAATCTAAAGACAAGTCACACTGGGCTCTGGAAAACTGTGATGAGCATTTTTCCTACGTTTTTTGACACTTTATAAACAGAATCACGATATGACTACCCGTGAAAGCAATCAGTAAATCAATCGATAATAAATATGATCATCATTTGCAACCCTAATCACATGCCAAGCTGATGGATTTGTTCAGATCTCATGTCAGGCAGTATCTCTGTGCTTGTGCTGCACATGCATACAGGATAGAGAGGGTGAATATGCGTTTTTGTGTGTGCATCTTTTATTCATGCCAGTCTGACTCACAGGAGCCATCTTGAAATTACATCTTTAATGGCCATTGATCTGCTCCACCCCAGGGAGCTGGATAGTACAAATGTAGTCCCAACACAGACTTTTAAAGCGGTGTGCAAGGTTGTCTAACACTGCCCACATGACTGAAAAAAAAAAAGTTTTTTTTTTCTTGTAACTAGAAAACTTCCACAAGTTAATTCTTATTTCAGTGCTCACAATGACACTAGCGCTCTCATCCACTTCAACGTCTTTGCCCTTTGAAATGAGCTCCAGGAGCTATTTCCTATTCACTTTCCTCAATAGCTCTTTCGAGAGCAAACCTCAGAATAATGATGGCCGCCTTATTCCGTTCTCACTCGCACTAGTCAAGGACAATTACCCATAAATGAAGAAATAGCTGGCACTATTTCAAAAGGTTGTTCAGTCATTGTTCAACTCTTTAGTGAATGGGCAGTGGATTTGAGTGATAAGCATACCGAGAAGTCAGCAGACGGCGACCTAAAATAGTGTGAGCTGTGTCTCCAATAATAGTTCCTTGTCCTTGACTAACAAGTTTGACAACAGAATAGAGATGTGACCGCGAGCGAATTTGATTCAAATCTTTGTGCTTTCTTTTTCTCCCCCTTAAGCCCCCTCGGAATAGAGTTATCGCGTAACATGATGAAGCAATAACCTCTACAGTTTAGGTCAGAGAGTATGATAATACGAGTCCGATAGCGAACATCCCCACCCTTATTTCAAATAAATATTCATTTCATCTCTGTCGCGCTCAGTCTCCACGCAGCTCCCTCTGGTTCAGTGGTGTGTAAACAACTGCTACATGTGCTGATATTGGCAGAGGTCTCCCTGGGTTACGGTGTGTAACTGAGATAGAAATATATCATTACTGGGTGGGGACTGAGGGGATCTGAGGGACAAAGAGACTGAGAAATAAGAATATTGGATTCCGTTCCACACACACAAGCTTAAATCCTTACATGCGGGCTGTCTGCTCCATCTGTCTGTTTTGCTCACCCACACATATAAGCAGAAGAATGCATGCACACGCACACACACACACACACACGTGCACACACACACACACACGTGCACACACACACACACGCGCGCGCGCGTGTTTAGCATAGTGAGTCCGTTAACCGCATGCGAATGGGTGATGGACTGCTCCAGTGGCTCTGCTGGTAATATAATCTTCTCTATTCCCCCAGATCCCACACCAATATGTCACAATTGTCATTTATTCCCAGCATGGTCACCCACAATCAGATGGCTTTTTTTTTTACACTGAACACACCCCGACGCTGTCAGGATGATGAACACTTCAAGTACGCTCGCACACACCCACGCGCTCGTACATACATTGCGTATGAACATGTGCCACTCTCGCCGTGCATGTTTATTTATTTAGACAGTTTTAAGAAGAAAAGTCCGACCACCAGAGAGCGGCTCGCTGGGTTGGCCCGACGCATTGAAATGCAGCACGCAGCTGCAGGTACATTTACACACAAACAAACTCTCAGCTGTCATATGTAACGAGTCAGCCTGACTGTGTCCAGATAATTACTCACACCTTAATGCTAAGAGAAGGCGCACCAATTAGTGTCAGAAATGTATTTATGGCGGGCGCAAGGAAAGATGTAAACGTGTAAATTGTCAATCATGCCGACATGTCCTGAATATGTCTGTCAAACGCATCACACTGAGCAATGAGCTGCTAATTAAAAACAGACACCTATGCGTCGGGAAAAACAGGAAAAATGATCAACAGATCACTGTTTTCCTTCACCCTTGGGACCAACACGTGTTTCAACATGTTTTACATTATTACCTTTCTGTATTTACAGATTATTTCTACTGGTTTGGTAACAAAAGTTCATTGTGACAAGGCTCGCCACTGAGGTAAACGTGGAGTTGAATGAACACGATGACACAGATTCAATAACGTCTCCCAACTACAGTTAATTAAATAGAAAGATGCCATGATAGCTGCTTAAAACTGTGCAGAACACCAACATTGATTTGGGCTTATCTGCTTGCTTATCTGGACCCCTTGGAAACCCTTAATGCGAGATAGCAGGCTGAGCTGTCTGGGCTTAAGCTCGGGGTAGAAAGGGTGTGATGGCAGATGCTAAGAGAGGGCCGAAAACTTCGCCTCTGATCGGAATTCTTTACGAGTCTTGAAGCAGATCTGACAAGAATCTTCTAATCTGACATCTGGGTAAAAGTCTCAAGGTTTTGCTGTCTGTTCTGGGACAATAAGGTTTCTTTAACAATTTTGATTCTTTTCCCAATTTACATATATCATCATAATATTTACCAAGGTGTAGGTTTTGTTTCAACATTACAGCTACGCAGGGATGGAGTGTAGGTATATTGCGCTTAAGTACATGTTTGAGTTACTTGAACATTACTTCAATATTTCTATTTTCTGCTACATTATACTTCCACTGCAGTACATTTTTTGAGGCAAATATTGTGGTTTTACTCCACCACATTTATTTGATAACTTTGGTTACTAGTTTATTTGCAGTTTGCATGCTGCATCAGCGCCAAAGTAGCAAAAATTAGATATGATCATCAACCTGGCTCAAAATTGTACAATATTTGAAGCAGCCCAAAGCGTGAGCGTTTGATGACATGGGGATGACACTCAACTATCAACTGTCTTTACAATGAAATTTTTTTGCACACTTATTGCCAGAAAATTACTTTTCATACTTAAGAATATTTAATTATCAGATACTTTACTCAAGTACTATTCATATGTGTGACCTCTACTTTTACCAAATCAGTATTTTAACATGATTTCTTTATGTTTAACATTTAATGTCTGGCATGGTGGTGATTTGAACTGTTCAGTATTTTTCGTGTAATCCTGCTAACCGACCAACCAACCAACCAACCGACCAACCGACCAACCGACCAACCAACCAACCAACCAACCAACCAACCAACAGACATGGGTGAAAACAACACCTCATTCGAGGTAAAAATTGGAGGGGAACTGTATGTCAACAGTGTCAGTGTTAAAAGGCGTATGTATTATGGAATACAATTCAGAAAGACAAGCCTGAACACACTATTTGTGTCCTTTGTGGGTAAGTGACTATAACCTTGTCACATTGAATAATGCACGGGTATAAAAATGTACAAGGCAGAAATTAAAGATAGCAGTGTGCCAAGTTGAGTAGAGAATTATTGCATCTGACCTTAATAAGAAAGCCCATCCTCCTGAGACTACCTTCACTTCAAACCACCGGGGATATCTCTGACTACCTGTTAACTTTCTGTGGTAAATTAAAAGAAAATTATGCCCTGGCTGTGTTTCCATTTGCCTTACAGGGAGCTCCTCTCTCGGTAGTGGGCCTCTGGGAGACGCAATAATCACCAGCAGATACACAATAAGCCTGTAAGGAAAAATAGTCACTCTGCTAATTAGTGTATGCTCTTTTTTTTTTTTTTTATAAGCTTCATGTTCCTCAGAAGAGCAACAAGAGGAAATATAAAGTGGAGTGACAAACTACTATAATAGATTAGTTAGATTACAAAAATGTTAAAAAAAAAACAACAATATGCGACTTGGGGATCTGCTCATAAACAGACTTTAATGACTAAAAGATGGCTAAGATTATTGTTTACAGGATATTAAAGTGCCATAGTGGTTATAGAGAGCAACGAGTATTCTGTTTAATTTTAATGAAGGATGAGCAAAACATGAGGTTTTTGTCAGTGTTAATGAGCTTAAGCATAGCAAGACTATTAGCTCTTTAGTGCGCTGGTTCAGTGATGTTACCAGGTGATTGTTATGTGAGTCTCTTACAGCAGAAATGTCTTTAAAAATCCATAGAAAAATGTGTTTTTTAATTGCAAAAACACATTGTGCATTAATTTGAGCACAGAAGTAAATGTGCATCAGCTACAAGAGAGACCTCTGCAATGCTGATGACAAAAATGAATGAATATGCAAAGTTAATAAGCAAAAATCATGCATGCTTTGGCAAAAAAAAAGATTTCTGTGGTTTACTAATCCTGAATATAAGCAGGGAAATGAACTCTGTGAAGTGTCTGTGTGTTTCGCATTCCAAATGTAATTTTACTTTAAATTGTGACTAAATTTAACCGGGCATTTACGACGCGCAACACCTGGCTGCTTGTTATTCTCTCTGCTGAGGTTCAGTGATCTGTTGGGTTGTACAAAGATTTTGAAAGTTTCGTTGCCAATCTGCATTGTTGTTTTTTGGCAGCTCCAAACAAAATGAGAGAACAAAAACACTCGTTATTCTCAATCGAATCTCTTTGTTTACACTTGCAGTTGGTTTAAATTAGCAAAGAGCGTTTTGCATTTTGTTATCCACCTTTAGTCTGCATTGCGAAAGAGCACAGTAACCCATCGGAAATGTTCCACAACTGTGCTGCTGATCTGTGACAGCCCGTCCTGCCGGGTTCTGCGCTTAATTCGATTCAGAACCACATCTGTTGCTCTCTCCCTAAAACCTTTCATCATTTCACGTCCCTGGCTCGCTTTTCTTCAATATTCTCCCTCGGTCGCTCTCTCGCTCTCTTCCGTTCAAACAATTACTGAGCGGATGGTTCATCAAGTCGAACAGAGCAGGAGCAGGGTGGAAATGAGGTGTGTAGTCCAGTCGGTGTGATTTAAAACAGTCCTCTGATAACAAGGGAGGTTAATGTATCGGTCTCAGGCCAGAGGACACATGCTGAACCTGTTCCAGTAGAAACAACTTGTTCGGAACCAAATACACTGTCGAGACATCGCTGCAGCGGTGTCATCATGCGAGGTGTATAAGAAAAGATTCAAGTTTGCACTGTGTTATGTTTGGTGATTACAAAGCAGTCTGAGCCAGGCTGATAATGTAATATTCAATACGCTTAAGTGTCTGACAACGCATTTAAAAGTGCTGGCCTTACTGAGTGGTGTATTCCAAAGAAATCGAAACTACAGCTTTGTATTAGAAATATCAGTAAATGATAATCATCATTGTGCAATCAACATAATGCCTGAAAGCGCCAAATGATATCTTTCTATCTGCTTTCTTGTCTCCATTATAGACCTAATGAAGGAATAGCTGGCAGTGGCTTCTCGAAGGAATACAGAGCGCATCCGATACAATAACACTTGAAAATGCTGGCTGGGGGGGGGGAATTGATCGCGTTTCCGCTTTAAGGTTATAAGAACCACCTTTCATTTGGTTTCCAAAAAGAATATGTCAGGTTCTCGATTAGGAAAACTGATGAAAAGGCGCCCAGCTCAGATATCTGTGAAATTAAGCAAACACTCCCTTGCCTGGTTATGCAACCATCATTTCCTCTTAAAAAGGTGTTGTCATTCACCTTAAAATGCTTGATACACTGTCCAATGTATGAAGATCCAAATGTTACATACCTTTAATCTCCTTCTCATTCCTGAACCAGCGCAGGTCGGCGGCGGGCTTGCTGCCCTGAGTCATGCAGGTCAGAGTGATGTGGTCTCCCTCCATGGCAGGCTTTGTCAGGCCATCGATCTCCGGCTTCTCTGGCACACCTGAAAGATGGAACGGATATCACGGTGATGGAACTAATTCACACACAGCGGTGTGTCATTATGCAACAATAATATTATTATGCCTTATTGGAAATTCTCCTCCAGCCTGCGCCCCTGCAGGGAGATTAGAGAGCAGAGCATGGAGCAGCATCCCTGAGCAGTGTCCTGTTCAAGGAACGCATCAGGGATCCATAAATCAGTGGATGGTCCGTCCAACGACCTGGACATCTCCTCCTTTAAGGGCTGGTTCACAGGAATTACAAAGAAAATATTTTCTCACACATCAAGCGATATCTAGCCATGCAGGTAGTTGAGACCTTCTTTGATCGGGACTGTGTGCCAAACTAAAATACCAGAGGTGAATAGAAATTTGGTTTTCATTAAGGACCGAAAAGGATGTATACATATATAGATATACAACGGCACTCAGTACAGAACACATACTGTACCTCCACCAAAGCCCAACAGTCCCCTTTAATTCAACCAAGCCTTATCCAAATTACATTTAACATATTCAACATGCTGGATCCAGAAATTGCCTTCACACATAGATATTAGCCACTGATTTTTTCATCAAGATCCATGCATTGTTCCCTGAGATATTAACAAATATGCAGAAAAATGCCCTATCTCACAATGTTCCTGCATCTGTCCATTTATCTACGCGCCTCGATTTAATGGGGCCCAAGATTGATCCTCGGGCCAAGTTTTGTTGGCCCGAGGATCGATATGTCAGAAAGTGAGGAAGAAAGTTGGCAAGCTAGCCAGCTAGTGAAGCGACAGTTCACAATTGTTTGTAAGGCTCACATGTGATGGAGCAGTCGTTCATTGTATGCTCTGTTATGAAGTAATTAACTCCCGAGATCCCTTGCCACTTCTCATCGTCAACAAACGCCATCTTTTGTTATTGTTGTTAGCGTCAGCAATCTCGTAGTGCGTCTTTAAGTTGAAAAAGATGTTGTTTTGCCTCTGTGTGTATTTGCATGCGTGTAAACAAAAGGCTCGTGACAACGGAGGCCACAAGGTTGAACAGAAAACGTTCATTACTGGCCTTTGCTATAATGAGTGTTTTAAGTGTGTAGCGTCTGCCCTTCTAATGTCAATGAGCAATAAGTCTGCCTCGGGCTGAGTGACTGAAAGGTCTGTCAGTCAATGCCATTGACTGACTCTGGCCTTGTCTGTCTCACCACCTCCTGTAAGGTTTATTACCAGACGTAAAGGTCTTCTTGTTTTTCAGTTTACCACACTTTTGCATGCACAATCCCAACAATAGCTGCTGCTCGGTAGACACGGTATGCGGCGAGATCCAATTAAACGCTAAACATGGAATATTCAATGTCGATTTTTATCTGCAAATTGGTTCACTGCATGGTTTTCGAGTGTGTAAAGTGCAAGTGTCACTATATGTAACTAACACTGTATCTAGTGTGGTCTGTGTGTAAGTGTGCGTATGAGTAAGTGTGGCTCGACTGAGAAAAAAAAATATGTTTTTCCTCCAAGATTTAACGAGAGCAGATCAAATACAATGTTCATCTTATACAGTCACGTTCCCCTTGGGTGGCCAGAGGCTGTGAAGCTTTAATCTTTTTCTTTCTGTTTGTGTGTGAGTCTGCGCATACATGTGCGAGGGTAGAGCATTGTGGGTGTGTGGGTTTTCTCCGCCTGTGTGCGCATCGGCGTATTCTAGTGTGCACGACTGTTTGAGCACAACCAATAGCGCTTTCAAGACATGAAAAAGTAATGAGACCTCAGTTTGTGCCGATGCCCGGTGAAAAGGAAAAGATTTCAGTGGATTTCACTGACAATTCCCGTGGTCATGATGATCACATTGCTTTATGGTAATATATACATTTTATACTGTAATTACATGTATATACAAAAAATTAGAGCCATTTTAAAAAAATTTTTTATGTAAAACTTTATTCAAGATTAGTTGGTTTGCTTTGTTCCTTTTTATTTCAGTATATCTTGGAATTGGCATGTTTTGTATTTTCAGGCACGCTATTACCTTTAGTAGTTTTGAGTAATATGTCTCAACAGCTCTTGTATGGATTGCATTTAAAATATTTGCTCATATTTGTGTATCCCTCTGGACTAAAGGTGCAATATGTAAGAAATGTGGTTTTAAACATTCAAAAATTAACAAAACTATCAACAGCATGTGAAGAGACAAGAGTTTTGAAATTATGTCAATGACGTCTATGTGTTGTGTTGCAGAGGGCAAATTCTATTGAAAAATAAATTAAAATAATATGCCTCACAGAGCCATCTGAATCATTTTAGTAATTTATTTATGATTGTCGGATATAATTTAAAAATTGCAAGCACATGTTTGTATGTAGTCATCAAAATATTTTGAATGATTTGAATGCGGAGCTTGATTCACTGCTCGTGTATTTAATACTTTGGCATTTTTTCCAAATCATTTTCAATGTTTTGTTGCGTTTGTCTCCAGCCCTCCTCTCCCTGTCCTCAAACAGTGGCAGTTAAACCAGACCATTTTGTATGTTTATTAAATCTCCCTCTCTGTTTCCTGGCTCGGACCATTAACTATTGTTCAGTATTGCAAAATCATTTTCTCCATATCCTTATTGAGCAGTAGCCTTTAATGTCTCTAATTCTCAGAATGCTTGTTAACACAGAGAGCCAGCTAATGGTCCTGGAGTGCACTAGCACATCTATTAACATTAGCGAAAACTAATTGGCGAGATAATAAGCCCGGTGGCAGGAAATGAGACAATGTTTGTGTGGGGCGATGATCACAACACAAACAATACCAGAGGGCCACACAGTATGTTTTTACATGTCTGCAGATGCAGGTATTTTTTGTTTTTCTTAGAAGGAAAAAGACACAACTAACCATTAACAGCTTAAACTGAAAAACAACCAAAAAAAACAGAAACCACTCAAAGCTTAACCTCCACCGATGTCGCACGATTGTGTAGAGGTGTTGTTTTAGTAATAATGTTCTGAAATTAACACATGCACAAAACGGAGTAAGCATAACAGAATCATTAAATTCATGTGCCAAAGGTTTTCATCTTTATCTTTTCGCGTGATTGCACTGTACTGCTAAAATCTAGTGAAAAATGTCAAAAATGTGCCTGCAATCTAAAAAAAACACTTTGAAACCTTCTTGAATCCAGACAAAAGATACCTCACGTTCTCCTCGATAAGTTTCCACCTAATTACATTGAAACCTTTGAACAAACTTTTGGTACCTATAGGTATTAACATTGCTGTGCTATACCCCCGAAAAAACTATGAGCATTTTAATACATTACGATCCTTGCAAAAATTGTGAGTGACAACAGCTCTATGATGTATTTTGATTGTGACAAAGCATTCTGAATATTTACGATTACGTATAGCTAGAGGCACAATGAAATGCATTATACATATGTTTATAATGCATTATTGACATCGGCATTATAATGAGTCGTGATTATTGTTATAAATTGTTATTCATGCGTGTTTATAACTATGATAAGAACAGCACTACAGGCACATTAGATTGCATTTACAATATGGCGATAATGTGTTATAATGCATTATAGACATGTGTTTCAGAGAACGTGTTACCAAAAAGGTAGCACACTGCAGAAAATGCAGAAATGTCTGAGTGAAGGACGTATTTTTTTTTGTCTTTCTCGTCTTATTCTCACTGATCTACCTCTTTTAGCTACGAATGTGTCCTCCACAGCTGAAAGCAACAAAGTTAACCATGTTGTTTGAACACCATTCAAAGTCATTCTCGAACATGTAGGACAGACATTTTCCTTAACCAGAAGATCTTTCTTACCCAGAACCGTCAGGTAGGCTTTGGCTGTTCTGACTGGCATGGTGAAGAGAGAACAGGTGTACATGCCCTCGTCCGACAGCGTGACATCACTGATGCTGATGGTCAACTCCGACCAGGATGCGTGGACCAGCTCGATCCTGTTGTCCCTTAAAGCTGGACAGAGAGACAGAGAGAGAGAGAGAGAGAAACAGAGACAGAGCAGGAAAGGCACACTGAGAGACACTTCCAAGATGGCAGCAGCAGGAAACAACAAAACAGAAAAATGCAGATCAGTGGCATGTTAATATTTGCTGTGCCTCTGTCATATAACGCTGAACATGTGC
>OMLP01045205.1:7403-18602 GCA_900302685.1 Spondyliosoma cantharus | reverse complement strand
GAGAAAGAGAGAGAGAGACACAGAGAGAGAGGCAGACAGAGACAGAGAGAGACAGACAGAGACAGAGAGAGACAGAGAGAGAGAGAGAGACAGAGAGAGAGAGAGAGAGAGAGAGAGAGAGAGAGAGAGAGAGAGAGAGAGAGAGACAGAGACAGAGAGAGACAGAGAGAAAGAGAGAGAGACACACAGAGAGAGAGGCAGACAGAGACAGAGAGAGACAGAGAGAAAGAGAGAGAGACACACAGAGAGAGAGGCAGACAGAGACAGAGAGAGACAGAGAGAAAGAGAGAGAGACAGACAGAGAGAGAGGCAGACAGAGACAGAGAGAGACAGAGAGAAAGAGAGAGAGAGACACAGAGAGAGAGGCAGACAGAGACAGAGAGAGACAGAGAGAGACAGAGAGAAAGAGAGAGAGAGATGTTGCTCTTCAGTCATCAATGGGTTGTTGTAACTCTGTTCTGAGTCGTGCAGACCACAGCTCCAGAACAGAACCAACATTAGCTCCTCTTCGTCTCTAACTTCTTTTTATAAATCTCATACATTCCCTTCCTCTAAAAACATCTCTCATGTTTCTGACCAAACAGGCGTTGGTAATGAATCAAGATGTACTGTCCTCAGCTCCAGTTCCCAGCATTATTTTTAATTATCCTTTTACTTACAATCATTTTGCATCTGACATTATTTCATACACAGTTCAGTATGAAGGGCTTTAATTGGTGGTGGTGGTTGGTGCTGACAGTCCATCCAAACTCCTGCATGGCTGCTATTCGTTGATGAGAGGTGTCTTGAGGGGTTTAACTTCTCACTATTTCCATTTTATGCTTCTCTGCAACTCAAAGACAAATATTGTACTCTAGTACAGTTACTCAGTAGTTTAAGTAACTGGTTACTTAAAGCTTGAGAGGTTTATATCAAACTAGCCAACAGTAAACTGAGCAGCTCCATCAACTACAGCTCACGTTTAAGGACCAGTTCACCCAAATATTAAGATCCAGTCATCCTCTCCTCCCTCCATGCTGGTGAAAGTCAGGTGAAGTGTTGTAGTCCACAAAACATTTCTGGAGCTTCACAGTAAAATGTCTCCTCAGATCAGGTTGTGATGTGTTCTCTCCTGCAGACTGATCACAGCAGACAAGCTGTATGGAGACATCTGATGTTTCTCTGGTTGTTTCTCTGTTTTAAATCAAGTCTCCAGCTACTTCAGTTGTTTAGCAGAATGCTGCAACTCTGTTTTACTGTGAAGCTCCAGAAATGTTGTGTGGACTACGACACTTCACCTGACTGTTTATCATCAGGAAGAGGAGAGGATGACTGAGGTTAATGTGAACTGTTCCTTTAATTCTATCAATAATATTGATCCACTCAAAGTTGTAAATAATGTTTAATTGTGTAGCTACTTTTAATAATTTGAATACACCCTCTACCTTTGTGTACATGCAGAGCTCATTGTAAATATAAAACATGATCTATGCTTCTTGTGCCTGAGTGGATGTGCCTCTGCTCCTCCTGGGCCCCTGAACACAGTACTATACATGAACACATACAGCACACTCACATATTCACAGCCATTTGATACATTCACTGCCAAAGTCAAGCCATCCTGGAGCAGCGAGGCTCCTCTCTTGGCATTCACCGCGTGCCTTAATTGACTGATTTTAAATCAAGGTCCACTGTGAACACTGAAAGAGGAAGTCCAGAGTCAGATGACGACAGAGACAGAGGCAGAGACGGTCACCTTGAGGTTAAACAGGCTGTGTGTCTTTGGTACTCCTGTATACTCTGAATAACTCACTGTCAGCTGATAAACCCAACCCAGCATCACTTGTCCATGTTGTCCATGGTGTTGCGGGAATGTGCAGCAGCAGAGTGTGTGTAGTGCTGTCACAGCTGCCTCCGATCCATCTGTGAAGAAAACTGACATTAATCAACAACACACACAATTCTGACTTCTTTACAGAAACACTCACAGTGACAGTATTTAAAGGTCACATCAAGGTAAACCTGCAGATCATCTTCCTCTCTCTCTATAATTCACATCATCATCAGCTGTTTACTACAGCCTGCCCTCAAAAGAAAGAGAGATTCAAAAGTCTAAATCATTTACACACGGATCATACTCCATCTCTCTTTTGCATGACATGTCAAGGACACATCAAGCAGGCAGCCATTACAGAGCAGAGCCCAGACTGCAAGGACCTCCTGCACTGGAGGCTCAGGCCTCCAGTGCAGTGCAGGCCTGATGGATGCTGTCACAATATAAACACATGGAAACCAGAGCGTCTCTGTCACTTTATGGCAGTGAGGAAAAACACCTTTACGCACTAAAAGGAGCGAAAACTGCTTTTTTTCTGGGAATCCCTTCTTCTCTTGTGCCAGAAGGTGACAGAGTCAGTTTCCTCACAAAAAAACGCAATTTAAACGGTGTGATCAGCTGTGAACGATGACACGGATATGTTGATATGGTCTCCATGAAAGATCCCATAAAACACAGAGATCGTGCAGCAGCGCAGAGCCTCCTGTACACACTGAGCTACACACCGGCCCTGCTGCAGCACTGCTGTTCATTCATACACACCAAATACTCAATACTGACACACACAATGTCCCTTCAGGAATGTTATATAAGACGGACTGCTCCCGTCATGATTACAGTTTGTAGGCCATGCAGCAGCAGCCTGTGTGCTCCAGCACAGCCTCAACCAGCACATCACCACTGACCAACACTAACAGCACACACTGTGCGCTCCAAGACAGAGAAGCTGCAACATATATATGTACACACGAATACACGACATTTCAGTCGGAATCAGACATTTGCTGCAGCTTGCATCAGTCTGTTTGGCGCACAGAGATCAACCACACAGCTCACACAACAGGAATCAATCGCTAAAAATGAAGAACGTCCATGTCTGCAGTGAAACACGGAGCTGCTGGTCTCCCAGTCGCATTATCTCCTCCAGGGTCCATGCCGGAGCCTCCACATCCTCTGTCCTCCTCTCCTCTGTCCTCCTCTCCTCTTCTCCTCATCTTTTCATGCAGGACAAAAAGACAGTTCTGCTGGAAAAGAGAAAAGAGGCTCTTCGTTGTGGCGCAGTCTCTTCTCGGTGTCCTCTTCCCACTCCCTGGATAGTGAAAATGATCTCGGTTAATTGGTTTAATATTCAAAGGGATTCAAAGGAAATCAAAGTGTTTGGATTCATCCTCCCGGACAGTGCGGACGGGCGGGCGGGTGCTGGATTACGCACAGAAGCAGGCTTCAAGCGGCTTGGGCGGGGTGACGTCACCATGCAGACAGATGCCCTTGAGACCGGGATAGGCCTCCTGTGCAGCTGATGCTGCCAGTCGGCTCTGTCACTGTGCTGAATAATGTTTTCTCAATATTCAGCAGCTCGTCTGAGGAGCACAGCGATGATGTGCTGGAGAGGAAACCATTTCATGAACTACACGACACAGAACAATGGTGCACTGGACACTTTAATGGACTTAAAGGGGTTATATATAAATAACCCCTTTAAGTCCATTAAAGTGTTGAGTGTCCAGTGAACGATATTTTATCAAATATGGCCAGAATTCAGCTTTAGCTTGAACTGTCACTGTCACTAGAGTAACTGACTACTGCTGCTCTTTGATAGTGATCTTCAGCTGTAGTGAGCTACTGTTAGCTAACTAGCTCATAGCTCAGTTAGCCATGGAGCCATAGGCCCTAGAGTTTGTCTGGACAGAGACCTTGGATCACAGGAGGGGTCACCTGTGGTGCACTGATGTGATAATGAAGACATGTGGACAGCAGACTGAGTCTGAAAACAACCTCTCCTGCTTCTAACTGCCACCAGGTTGGCACCCGCACCCAGCAGCTCAGAGTCACCATCATCTCCAGTTTTTCTCTCCATAGCCCACCAATCATTCTTTGCTGCACCATCTACAATTCTTCCAGATGCACTTGTCCCTCAGACAAGCAACATTTGGTTTTCCTTGACATCAGAGATCCCTCCTCGTAACCTTCTCTTCAAGCTTCTCCCGTCTCAGCACACCTTTGCAACAAAGCCTAACCAGGAAATACACTGACCTAGCTGATCTGCTCCTCCCTCCCTCGGCCAAAGCTTCTCAACCGAGACTGATCGACAGCCAGGAAGGCACACTCATCATGCATGCTAAAGTTCCGACTCGTCCCAAAGAGCTTACTGTTGCAGAGCTTTTTTCTCTTTATAGAGTTAACATTAAGTTCAGCTCCAACACAGTCGCACGGCTTAATCAGGGCACCTACTGCGGTTTTCTCGACCAGGAGTTGTACTGTCACACCTTCGCTGCTTGTTCAAGCCTGTGGATCATCCAAAAAACACAAACTCAAAGTTGAATTTCACTCGCCACCCCTCCACTACTCTTTCATCAGACGTCATTCCCGCCTCCATACCCTTACCCAAAGGCACAAAAAGGGTAGACCAGTGCTGCAGTTGGGAGATTAATCCATGTGCAATATCTATAATGAATCCGGCGGCAGCATGTCTCAGTGCAGATTCCTGCAGGTGTGCGCCTTCTATGGCCATGGCCAACCCCACAGCCCAAACAAACAATGACCAACCACGTCTGCTTCAACGCCTGTCAACATCCCAACATTGACACATGTACTGAGAAACTCAATTGCATAAATCTTCCCATTAACAACTTTCTCCTTACCAACCTGCTGAACAACTGCAATGCCCTTTCTCACCCTTATGTGTCATCTCTGTCCTTGAGGGGGCTTGTTGGGGTCTGCCAGCCCGGCAGGTGCTGCTGATTGCTGACGAAGCCTTCCCCACAGTCCAGCCACACATCACACTCATACTCGACTGCCTTTTTCTACATTGTGCTCATATTCCCCTTCAATAATCTATCAAGTGCATCTCATTGATGGTGTGGTCCTTGCTCATGAATTAACATTGAAATACCCTCAACATTGAAATATTAAAATATGCTCCTGGCGGTTTGCCAAGTGGACAGACTGGGGGTAAAGCAAACTCCATTATATAAGCAGCTGTTTAATGGTTGGTCTTTATTTTTTCACAGTAAAAGCTATAGTTTCAACTTTACAAAGGCTCCTGTTCGATTCACCTCAATCTACAGACACAATTGGCTCACATGTCACTCAGTAACATCATTAACTAACCTGTGATGAGGTGTTTGACACAGATAAACTGGCTGGCCGGGACTCATGGTTCCCCATTTTCATCCTATCTGTGGACAACCTGCAGCCACACATCTCCTTTTATTGTCCTTCGCTCTTTGAAATGAAATCAGAAGCGTTTGAGATTTATTGTTTGACGTTCAAATGCTACCTAGCAGGTTTGAGGCATCCTGCTACTGATTGTTTTCTGTTTGGCGCCAGCACTTTCACAGTATTTTCAGTCAGAGGGGGGCGTGGTCATTGAGGCCACAGGAGAGTGTCATGTGCCTGCTCTCATCTTTGGACATCTATGACATAACATCACATTCACAGTCTGTTGATAATGTTCATTTTTTTAATGTTTTGCACTAAAATACACAACCTAACAGTGCTCCTTTAAGTTAATGATAACATACTACTGCATTCCACCAAAGTCCTGTCAGATGTTAACATTTCTGTTTTTAAACCACATGTGTGCTTCACTCAATTTTGGAAAATCAACTTGCCCACATTAACACATGACGGTGACACTTTTCACCCTTCTTGTTCTGTCCCTCCACTCCTGTAGGAGTTTTGTCACATCTTGTGAATACAACTGATTTCCTGTTGGAGGACAGTTCAGCTGTAATTGCTTTGGGAACTGATATATTCAGACATCTGGGGGGGAAGGCAGCCTTTGAGAGCTGTGATACTTCAGGAGATGAGTGAACTGCTGCAGAACTGGGACTAAGTCCAGCACTGAAATGATGGAATTGTTTCTGTGACTGAAGTGTTTAAATCAGGGGTCACCAACAGGTGCCCTGTGGCACCAGGTAGCCCATGAGTGGCCCTCAGGCCTGTTCTAAAAATGAAAATTGAATATTGATATTATCTGTTTCCCACCTTGTTAAGTCATTGTTGATAATTATTGTGAGAAATCATTAACGTGATCAGTGTTTTCACATAGATGAGTATCATTAATAATCATATATAACTAAAGGCAAACTGAGCAAATGTGTTATTTCAGAAGAGTGTATCAAACTGGTAGCCCTTCGTATGACTCATTACCCATGAAGTAGCTCTCAGTTTCAAAAAGGTTGGTGACCCCTGGTTTAAATGATGGGTTTATGGACTGTATCACAGTGTTAAACCCATCATTTAAACATGATGTGCTTCCTTTGGTTCCATCAGACAGGAGCAGGTGGAAGGTGTTCACTCACAGCTGGAGCTGAACGTGTTTCACGTCATGCTTCCTAAATTAATCAATAACAAGTTGTGTTTTGGCAACGCGGCTGGAGAGGAGCAGATTGGAAAGTTCAATGACAATTGAGTGTACATCACTCTGTGACGTGTTACATCTCCAAACACACTCATTAGATGGAGGCTGGAGCAGGGATTTGACCACATGCAGCTATCTCTCCTCTCTGGTTCCTTCTACATCTCCAGTCTTTTCTTCTCTCTACTCCTCTTCCTCCTCTGCCTTTATCCTCCTTGCTGTTCCTCACTACATTTATCATGTCAATACATCACTGATTTCACATTCAACAAACTACTCTATAGATCAGACAGGACTGGGAGCTAGCAACACACTCACTGACAAAGGTTAGGGTCAGGTTAAAGCAACACCATGTAGAAATTGGCATTTTGTGTGATTTGGCATCCCCCACAGTTTGTGAGTGGTAAATACAAATCCTAGGTGTGTAACAGTTTGTCAGATGTAATGTAGATACTAATCACAAACAAACCTCACGACGACATAACAGTGTTATGTGTTGAAAACTTACGTATGTTGAAGTGTTATTTAAAATGTCACTTTACTCAGAAGAAGAAGACCAAGAAAAAGAAAAGAAGAAGAAGAAGAAGAAGAAAAGGAAGAAAAAGAATTAGATTATCTGACAAGCTTGTGGGTAAACTGTTGTCTATGTTGATGTATTAATAAGCATTAAGAAGCACCTGTAGGTCAGCTGAGATGTTTTTTTCGGTTTTGCATTGCCAGTGCTGGAAGAAATTAACTTCAGAAAAGAAAAAAAGGGTAGTTGATTGAGGGGCGTTAAAACAATAAGCCAAACAGGCAGTGACTGCAGTAGAAAACAGTAACAACACAGCAAAACACAACATAAAGTTTTAGATTAAAAAAAAACTCATTGCCCTTCACATAATGCTGGTTAGAATGCACAAACTCGTGAACTATAACAATACAGTAATTTCTCATTTTTTGTCAGAAATGCAGCTTTATCATAAGATTTCATGTCCTCTAAACAACTTCAGACTGTAGTTTGAGAGCTTTAGAGAGTATTTATCATAGCATTATTAAACCTTAAAATATTAAGCTTGTACAAAAGCTATAGTGAAGTGAGTAGTGCTGGACTTCATATCTCATTTGCAAACACCATCTACCAACTACAACAGATACTATTGTGTGTATGACCATTAGAGGGCAGTCTTCTATTGGACAAGTAGCAAAACATGAGAAGCACTAACGTTCATTTGAACATAACATTTCTTCTAAAAATGACAGTATGGACAGAGAACAGTAGTGTAAGACTGCACATCTGCATTTAAAAAGCTATTAATGGTGAATATCAGCCAGATGACAGAGTAACGTTCATTATTACATTCTTAGTATATTGTTTCATTGTTTATAAAGCAGTCTGCGTCTCTATTGAAAAGTGTTGATGAATGAAGCACTCTGTTTTCAGTTCATGTTCAGGCTGCAGATGTCCTCGGGAATGACCCCACTCTCTCCCTGCTTCTGTTAATCTGATCTAATTGGCTCACTGGAGCAGATGAAGCCAGGAATAGGACTTCATCCCATACACAACGATCTGTGTGTGGGGGGTAGAGTTGGTTAGAGGTTAAACAGAGTAAGATTACTACAACATGATCACGATAAAGGAAATATCATATAAAACCTTTATCTGTCTGTGAGTGAGACACATTTTCCTCCAATATGAAAAAACAACAATTAAAATAAACATTAACACAAAGTGTGAGTTGAAACGGAAATCAAGTCCATTACACTGGCAGCTGGTATTTTACATTGTGTGAGTGAGTGGATACTCACTTGGTGTGTTGCTCAGTGTGAAACCATGGGAATCTCATGTGTTCTTGAGAAACACGACACCTGAATAAGAACCACTCTGCCTTAAAAATGTCACACTGTCTGTCCAAATGCTGTGTTCTAATTAAACAAATCAAATAGTTTACACCGTGCTATTCACTCTGTGAGGCTGCACTTAAAGGGTAATGTCACCAAGTTCACACGTTTAAGTGTTTACAGGAAAATAGTAGTAAACATTATATGGCTCCAGAGGAAGCTGCTGTCCCTGATTGACTGTCCTTTAAGCACAGCTGTGATTTGAGGAAATGCTAACTCACATTCATACATGCTCCTAAGCAGGTATAATGTTTAAGGTTCACTACACAACTTTAGAGTGTTTAGCATGCTAACATTTTCAAATAGCACTAAACACACAGTCCAGCTGAGGCTCATGGGAACATCATTAGTTCCGCAGGTATTTGTTCACGTCATGTTTGAAAAATTAATATTTCAACCTGATGATGGCGCTAGATGAAAACTATTCTCCCTCTGATCAGCCATTGGCCAATGTTGGGTGTCTGTACCACCAGTGTTGTGTGTCCCATTGGCACTACTGTCGTCTCAGCCAACTGAGGGAGTAGAATCAACGATGGAGAGCTGTGGTGAGAGAAATCATTCTGACTGGCTGTTTAACTGAGCAAATGAAAAGAAAAATGGAAAAAGAAAGAGAAATCCCCTTGAGCCTGTCACAGCTTATTTTTCACCTCCACTGCTTCGCTAGTGCCAGCTGCAACTTTAAATCTGAAATATTCTCCATTAGAAGTGGCTCTGTTAGCGAGAGCTGGGAGAACAACATCAGAACAGCGATTTGTTCACAGTCCAGTGCAGCTCTTTGGCTGAGTCACATGAGGTGTGGTGATGCAACACTTGGCCTTTGTTGTGGCTAGTTGGGTGATGTTGGGCCCTGAAGCTTGATTTATGCATCCTGTGTTGAAACAACAGCATACTGTACCTACGACGTAGCCTCTGCGTAGGTGCATGTAAAGACTGGGATTGGGCCACATTTTCGAGGTTAGCTAGGTTAGTTAACAGGTGGCGATAGGCTGGATGTCTGAAGGGCAGGCTGCCCCTCCAGGAGCAGCCTGATGGTAAGTGCTGGCTTGCGGAAACCAAGTCGTTCAAGCTCAGAGGGTATAGAGACACTCTGTCCTCGTTAAGAGGAAGGTACGTCAAGCAATCTGCTCACCACTGCCAGCAACACACATATACATGCTCACTATGGTGTAGGCCACTTATGTAGGTTACAGCACCAGCTCTGTGTAGAGTCTACATACAACCATAAATCAGCCTGTAGAAGTGATCTTCTGGGGACCATGAATTCCTTCATAAAATGTAACAGTGATAGTTGTTAAGATATTTCACTAAAAGCAAAAACCTGCTGGTGGAGACAGAGGAAGTCATCCTAGCTGCTACCATGGCTTAAGAGGAAACTCCAGAGCACAGCCATTATGTCTGGCATCTAGTAAGACTGTCTATCAGCAGTAACTGGAGACTATTATAGAAGTGTTTATTACATACTGTTGTACAGCAGTGTGTGCTGAGTGACTACATCCTGACTATTAAGACCCACCCCCACCAATTCACATCTCTTCAGGGACACTTGAGAAGGGTTAGTGATTCTACGAATAAGTGACTTTTGCTTAATAACCAAACAAACACTTCCTGTATAATCACATCTCACACACTGGTATGACTGTGTAATGTAAGTGCAGATTAAGTTGGACCATGTGAATTTCACAGCTCAGCTGGGTGATCAGGGAGCTCAGTCATTTGGCACCAGGACTTTGGCTCCGCACCCTTGGGTGACAGGAGCAAACTACATTCCTCAGGCCAGACGAGTGATTCTGAGTGATGTCAGCCTTTTTTAATCAGTTTCAGGATGAGACAGTGTAGGATGTGTGTTCTTCAAGCTAATATCTAATTATCCATAAATCATACAGAGTATTAAAATGTGATACAGTATGTACATTTATTGAACAGCAAGTCAGGGATTACAGGAGCAAACTACAGGGACTGTTTCATCCATCAATCAAGGCTTCAGCAACGTGCCTACCAGTGTGTGTTTGTGTGTGTGTGTGTGTGTGTGTGTGTGTGTCCACTCACAGAGCATGTGCAGAGCAGAGCAGCAGAGATTAGAGTTCTCTAGACGGCTTGCTGCGTGTCCTCAGCTCTCAGACTGTTTGCTGGAATATTCCGAGAGCATTTAAATTTAGACATGCAGGGACTGAATGATTTCTGTCAAACTGTCAGAGAGGTGTGAGGGAGAGGAAAAGGACAGATGGGCTTTAATTTAATGTGGATGTCCTCTGTGTGTGGACACGGTGCAGCTCAACAGTTGGTCTGACAGAGTTACTGCGGCTGTTTAAAATTGGACGGTTGAACTCCGAGTGATGACAGGCTCCTCGAAGCAGAACTATGGACCTGCTCTTAAGATATTTTATGTAGAACTCTTAACAGATAAAGCAGACAGAATACAGGTTTACATAGACCAGAGCAGGGGACTGATTATATTCTAAATCGAGATTATTACTGGAATCATCTGCTGCTGAGTCAAATGGCAGAGGAATATGAACAGTCTGGTGCGTCAGAATTCATTAAAGGTAAGTTACACATGATGAAGATATTTTATCATGAGTATTAATCATAATACTTGTACTGTAACTCGTGTTGTACACAAATATCACCTGAGATAGAGAAGCTGGGAGTGACTTTGGGTAGCTATAAAATAGCTTTATATATGAAGACTATAGAAAATGTGTGCTTTTAAAACAAAATAACAAATTATAACACATTGTAATAACACTCCTAAGCAACTGGAGTAGCTGGGGACTTGTTTTAAAATGGAAAAACAACCAAAGAAATATAAAATGGCTCCATACAGCTCGTCTGCTGTAATCCAAGTCTCCTGAAGCCCCGAGATCACAAACTGATCTGAAAAGATGTTATTAACACCCTCGATGTGCAGTCGAGCTTGTGCACT
>OMLP01045203.1:41267-52095 GCA_900302685.1 Spondyliosoma cantharus | reverse complement strand
ATATAGCCCTACGTCAGGTACATGTACAGTATATTGTCTTGATTGACTGTAACGGTGCCTAAACACCTCAACACACAGAGTGTATTTATAGGGAATTCAGGAGAAACTTCTGGAAACATCCATTTCCAGATATTGATGAGGGCGAAATCGGAGCCGCAAGGGGAGATAAACAATTACAGAAAAAAAAAAATGCCCATCGGTGCACAGTGACAGTAATATGTATGTATATGTGTTTATGAATTAGCCCATTCATTAGCTTTGTCTGCTGCGAAGCACACAAATACTAAAAGGTTTTATCACAGGCTGTTTTTTTTTCCCTGTAGTCTGCTTTTGTATCGTGAAAATAAATAAATAAAGTGAAGAGGAAAATAAAATGTGCATTGTTTTAACACATTTAAATTCCTAGATTACCAGTCGCACATACACAAAGTCCGGCCCCTTTGCACGTCCATTCAAATCTAGCCTTTTTCTAAAAAATGTAATTGAATAGGCCTCATCTGCATATAAACCAGGTGAACTCAACCATGATGTGAAGTGCAGTACTTTGTACACCCAGAGTGTTTCAGGGACACACATGGTTTTACATATAGAGTTCTGGGCATTGATCAAGAGGAGACACATGAAAATACACTCCAGTGTGAATAAAACATGGTTGTTCAGGGCCTGCTTAGTACAAAAGGACTTATCAAAAGCTTTAACAGCAACTCTGAGAAGATTTTACGAAGCTTTAGCACCAGGGATGGAAACCTGGGTTGGTTGTATAACTATGTGCATATTTATAGCCAAGGGTAGCGGCTCTAGGACTGCAGATGTTGGTTGGTAAGGGTTTGGGTTCTGACTGAGTATTGTACGAATTGGAGGATGAATCTTGATGGTGATCGTCTGACTTTTTGGCCTGCTTGTCCTTTGACTATTGAATGCACTACTTTGACATTTGGTACAGATATCCATGGTACCAAGATAGTGAATCCTAATGACATCGGTGGTCCCTTGATTTTTGTATAGCCCCACCAGCAGGTCGCAACTTTTCAGTGAAGCCCGATGTAGGATAGTTATCGTATTTGTCTGATAGTTTGGCCCTTTGTACGACCGATAACTCCATTACGGCGCAAGGATCTGTTGTGCTTGAACTTGGATTGTATTTGATGTTTATCTTTTAAACAACCATTTCAGCCTTCCCCACCTGCGAGCCCCTCACCCAGTTCAGCTGCTCCAACGGCCGTTGCGTCAGCGTGCAGTGGCATTGCGATTCAGGTGAGGACATTTTGAAGCTCTGTCGGCCGTGATATTTTGTGTGTGTGTGTTGGCGAGTGGGACGCGCCTTTTCATGGGTGTTCCTGCATGTGCGTAGACGACGACTGTGGAGACGGCAGTGATGAAGTGGGCTGCGTGCGCTCCTGCTCCAACAACCAGTTTCAGTGCACCAGCGGCCGCTGCATCCCCGACCACTGGGCCTGCGACGGCGATAACGACTGCGGAGACTACAGCGACGAGAACACGACCTGCAGAGGTGGATCGGCACGTAAGAACGTCCGCTTTACCTTTTAAAGTGTTAAGTCAGATTAGAAGAAGGCAGACTTGCACATGCCCTCCAGCATTAGATGGCTCTTGTTATTATTCATGTTTTACATCTAAATATTAGTAGCATGAAGGCGATGTATTTATAATTACCCTTATATATTAAGTCATCACAGGGATTTACTCCTGTATTTTCTTGAAGGATCTGCCTCGAAGCGAAGTCGTCTGGTGGCACCTTTTTTTTTTTTTTTTTTTTTTACGAGCGTGCTGCTGCCAGTATATCCGTTTTTAGTGTGCTAACGATTTTATTTGCAATTCAAATCATTGTTTAAATTCAGGCATTCCAGTAACAAGTGTAACAGTTAATCAGCTTGAGTCCAATAACTTTGTTTTTACGCTCACGTGTGACTAATCTTATCTGGTCTCTGTTTGGGGGGTGGGGGGGGAATTTGAGCATCAGGAGTTGAATCATTTAATCTAATTACCGCAGAAACCTCATGCAAGCTCCTCGAAACTCACAGCTCACTTGCTTGTCACTAGAATGACTAGACTATTCATCAAACTGTTTCCTGATGGGAACTGCGGGCTTCCTCACTCCCTCTGTGCCTGCTTCTGCTCTACACCCCCGGGGGGACTGTTCTTAGCTGTGGAGAAATTTTTCTCCACAATTTTTCGCCACTTTGGCTTTGACTTTTAAAGTTTAAGTCTAAACGGTCAGTCTGATTCAGGTCATTATCTACACAGGACGCACAATAACATGAGTTTAAAATAAATGCATAATGTTTGTGATGTTATAGTGTGTCATGATAAACCTGTTTGGCTTTTAACTTTAAGTTGTTCTAACATTTGTTGAAATTGAAGTATATAGCCCCTATATGCTACTCAGAAACAGAAATTATATAGATTATATAATAATAAGTCATGCAGATATACAGCTATTTTTCAGACTAGAGTGTTGAGGATGAATTCCTCACAGTCTGTAGAAAAGAAGCTGCTCTGTAGTCCAGTGGAGCGGCAGCAGGGTGAACAGAGTGCTGTTGGGGTTGTTATTGTCTTTTATTATCCTTTGGCCTTTGCATAGGCGCCTAGACTAACAAGTATCACTGATTCTTGATAATGAGGCACCGATGATGTTTGTGATGTTTTCAGCCAGGATGCTTTCTAGCATTCCTTTGTAAGAGTTGACAAGAACTTAAACAAAATGTTGTGTTCTTGATGGATAAGTTCATGCAAAAATGAGAATGCAGCCGCCTCCATGTCAAAAAAATGGAAATACAGGTGAGTGCCACAAAACATTTCTGGAGCTCAACAGCAAAACAGTGTTGCAACATTCCACTGAACAACTGAAGTGGGTGGGGACTTGTTTAAAAACTTAAAGAATAGGATGGCCCCATGCTGCTCATCCAGTGTGATCCAAGTCTCTGGAAGCCCCAAGATTTAAACAGACATTATTTAAATGCAATTTCTAAACCAAAAATTGCGCATCCTGTCTGAAGAGGATGCACAAGCCTCGACCGTTCCTTGAGGGTGTAAGTATTGTCAACAATTTGGGATCTCTGGTTTTCAAGATACTTTTTCCGACGTTTTAAGACAAGTCCCCATCTACTTCAGTTGTTTAGCAGAATGCTTTGAAGCTCCAGAAATGTTTTGTGGACTATGAAACTAGCCATTGGCATGTGATAATGACTGGATTTCCAGTTTTGGGAGAACGTACCCTTTAGGCTTTTTTTAGAAACTGTTGAACTATCCAAAGAAATTCACGGTTCATGAATGTCAAACTGTGAATACATCTCAGAAAATGTGTGATGTAGGCTACTTCACACCACCGTCATTATCATCCCAGGATGCGTCTATCACTCCTACACATCCAGTGCAACGACAATAAATAACATGCCGCAATGTATGTATGCTGTTGTGGTACCAGTGTCTTTTTGAACCCGCGCTGGAGAAAGATATAGTGACCAGAGTCATTAAACAAGACAGAAACATCTGAGAGACATAAACCTTAAATGCTGGAAGTTAAACTACTTCCCTCTCTGGAACTAACTGGCCTGTTATGGCTGCCAAGTGCCCCGCTGGCAAAGATAAATATTTGCAAACACTAAAAGATGTCTTGTGAAATTACTGTCGTGTCTTTTGCCCGCGATTGTGTTGTGTGCTGCGAGAAACAGTCACCGCTGAATGACTTTTGTTTCAGTGCTGCCATCTGTGATCGAGTGCAGCGGGGAGGAATTCCACTGCGTCGCCGACGGGACCTGCATCCCGGAACGCTGGAGATGCGACGGAGACAAGGACTGCGAGGACGGCAGCGACGAGAAAGACTGCGAGGGCACCAAGAGGATGTGCGACCCCAAGGCCAAATTTACCTGCAAAGACACAGGTAGGGAACAATGGCACACTGGGATCTGAAGTGAAAGATACGTTAGGTCAGCAGGTAGTAGATTAATAATTGACACCTGGTGGTTGTTGTGAGGCCCTGAGATATCTTCCAGAAGTTTCAGATGAAGTCTGACATACGTAAACACTTTCATACTGTTGATTCTCACACTCCGTTACTCAACTGACACTGACAATTTTGGGTGGCCTGCGGTTTAAAAAAATCAGATCCTGAGGCGTGAAAACTAAATTGAGCTTGTATTTGAGCATCAGTATGTAAATTTTGCATCATTCGCCCGAGACAGACGCTATAGTCTCAGCACCGCGGCGGTCCTGGCTGAACTAATCTGAGCATGAAGGACAGTAACGCACAGCTACAGACAGGGAGCCAAATCAGCTGACTTTATACTGCGTTAAATGGGACGTTGTGCGGCGACGTGCGCGGAATCCGAAGCAGATTTTCCTCATTTTGCAGCTCTGTGTGGCGGTTGCATCATGGAAAATTAACAGTCATCACAAGCAATCACGAGTTTCGCTTCTAAATTAAACACGGTGGTCTGCAGTTTGAACGTAGCCCGAGGCGTTTACTTTCATGAACAGATGACAGAAACTATTCCTCAACCTTCACGTTGAAAGCCGGAATGTGCGTATCTTGCGAGATTAACACTCGGGTCCCTTGCTCGGGTCTTAGCAGACGAGGAGAGCATCTCAGTCGTTTGCCTGAACATTTGTTTTTGTGTATCAGTGATAAACTAGGCTGCCAAATGGCTCTCTTCCCTTTCCCCTGCACTGTCCGACGGGCTCTAGAGGTTCGGCCGGTCTCCACTTCGGAGCATCGCACTGAGGTTTGCATGTACTTGTTCGACCAATTAGGACAAACCCTTTTAAATGGCCTGTTTAAACTCCCCATGTACCCAAGCCCTAGCGCCGGCTCCCTCTCAGCGGCAGAAAGCAGAAGGTCAGATGAAGTTTTCAGCTGCTTTCTGTCTTTAGCTGCACAGCTCGCTGCTCATCCCCTGACAGTATTATCAAGAATGGAGGCAATGCTGCGTAGTGAAGGGTTGGTTAGACCACACAATTATTATTCACTCTAATACTGCAGCGTCACACCCCTGTGCACTGGTGCAGCTCGCTCTGTCCTCCCAAAGAAGAGCAGAGTGCCCTCTCCGACAGTATTCAAACGGGTTTCTGAAGGGGGGCCATCTGGACGTTTATAATAGATGATAGAAAAGAACATCAGTAGAACTTTTTTTCTTTCTTTTTTCGTTTAATCACACAAGGACATGAGGCTCATCCTAGACCTGCACCCAGTATTGGAATTAGGGAAGCTTTTTTTTTTTTAACTGGGATGGATGCATTTCTGCATGTGAAATATTAAACCCCAACAAAGATGCAAATATTTGATGTGGAGCTGGAGCCTAGTGCGATCTTGGTGTAGCTTCACACACACACACACACACACACACACGTTTATTTGTTAACACGTACGTTTCGAAAAAAAAAGAAGAATATGTAAGAAAAACAAACCTTTGACAAAGAGAAGCTGAACAATAACAGTAAGAGTATAACAGTAGATATCTACCTGACTGATTTCTTTTTTAGAAATGGACCATCCGGCCTCTCCCCTTAAGTGCATCGGGACTGAGAAGGTTTCTCAGTAAGAAAGATGATTTTGAATTTCTGAACAGGGCTCTTTAAGATAAGAGGGTTAAATAGGGAAAGAGGTTGAGCAAAAGTTATTTAGAGTTCTTAGATATCTGCTTGTTCACAAAAATGTCCAGGTCGGTCAGCCGACAGTGAAATTTGTTTGGGTTATCCAGAAGTCTCAGGAGATGGAAGGTATTTTGTACATACAGTATTTTTGAACAGGTTTATAATGTTTACATGGAGCCTGTTTGACCTCATGCAGGGTCAAGATATTATGGTAATGTTTGTCTGTTGTGTTATTTTGTTTCTTTGAGACGCCATTTGTAATGTTATTTGCGTGGCTCCACTTTGGGAGAACATGTCTCTGGCTTGCAGAATTCCGACGAAAAACTGAGAACATTAACACATCCCCACCCCGTTGTGCACGTGTGGGACAGTCATGTGTCGTTTTCAGTTAGCGCTAAGATTTGTGCCGCAGTGAGACAGTATGTCCAAAATTGGATTTACAGCTGAAGAACTAAGTACAAAATATTCACTTCAACCAGCTTGAGATCATTTTCGGTCGTTTAAATGTGTCGTGTCTGCTTCTCTTTACTCCAAAACAACCTTTGTTATCTTAAATGAGTACATGTCTATGACTTTACAAGTAAAGAAATGTTCTGCTGAAGTCTGCAGATTTTCATTCTGGATCATCAAAGAAGGGCTGTGGAGCATCCAGTGCTCACAGCATCAGTCCAGGATTACATCCTCGGGAGATATTTTAGAATAGACAGCGTCTCCAGTCCATGACTGTCACTAGTAGGTTGGCTTTTGTCTCTGCATGTCCTCATATTGCAGTTTGAATTATGCTTCTGATGGTTTAAAGAAGTGCTCGATGTTTTGCAGAGTGTGAGAAGAAAAAGTGTTTCGCCTCCACTTTCTCTCGAGCGTTGACTGGTTGCGTTAGCAGCATTCCAAATGACAGCAGTGTAGATTCCTCCAGAGTCAAGTTCTGTACACTGAAGACTAAGTAGATACCTTTATCCTTTAAGTGTTAAACAAATGCACACGCTCATTATCAAATCACATGCGTGCAGAGCATTCTGCTGCAGAGGTGAGCGGTCAAGTTCACGGAGGGTGTCAGCTAAATCTGGACTACAGTGCATAACCCTTTGTTTAATCTGAGTTTTATAGGTTCATGTGGCGGCTGCATGCTTCAGAGACTTGCATACATCCAAAGGTGTATTCAATTCCTCAATTGATCCTTAAACTAAACACGAAATTAAAATAAATTAATTTTACATTTTGCAAGATAAGGAAGAATGAAACTTTAGCAAGAGCATGTACTGTATTAGGCCTCATAACATCTTCTTTTTTTATCAAAACAGTAACTTTAACAGTGAGCAAAGTTAAAAAAAACAAAAAAAAACAAAGGAAAAACAACCACAACAAGTATGAATTTATCCATCCATTATTTAAAAATAGATCTTCAGCCATGCGTAGAGGAGGGACCAACATAAATAAAAAAAAAAGTTGCCAGCTCTGCAGGAAATCCATCTGTGGATATGCTGCATTTTTTTGTTGAATTAAAGATGAAACTTTCAGATGTCGGAGCATTTTTTCTATATTTGGAACGGATATGAAAAATGTATTTCCTACTCGAAATAATAAGCAAAGGTTATGTTTAATAAACCCGCTCAGAAGTACTGTCGTGCCTCCCACGTCCTGAATGAAAAGATCTTTTCATGTCCCTCTTTATCCGCATCCTGTTCACTCCTTTGCCTCCCCTGATAAACACTCTCACAGAAGTCATAAGTTTTGCAGTTGTCAGACTTGTTTGCTGCGTTGTTTAAGGTGAAACTGCCGGTATCAACACTTGCGAATTCAGTTACACAACTGACTAACCTCCTCGCCATTTGCAGTGCTCCATGTCTCCTCACTATTTTATGCATGTGAAAGCTTTGTGCACTAGTAAGCTTGTTTTTTAACAAATGTGAAATCGGCATTTAGGAAATGGACGGTTGAATCAAAGTGTTTTGTTACTCTGTGCATGCTGTACATGCAGACACACCTGAACATGCACACAATTTGAACCGCCATTGAGGATAAACGAGTGAGTTCTCATCAGTGGGGATAGGGTTAGGGACAAAATTCTTCCAAGCAGCACCTGTGGGGTCCAATCACTAAATATTAATAATAAAAAAAAACACATTTTCGCCTAATTAAAGGGCCGGCTGTAGCTCAGCGGGTAGAGCAGGTCGGCTAATGATCGGAAGGTCGCTGGTTCAAATCCCGGCTCCGGGCTGGGCTGAGCTGCATGTCGAAGTGTCATTGAGCAAGATACTGAACCCCAAATTGCTCCTGATGTGCAGTTGGCACCTTGCATGGCGGCCTCTGCCATCACTGAGGGCCCTGCGATGAGCTGGCGACTTGTCCAGGGAGTACCCTGCCCTCGCCCGGAGACAGCTGGGATTGGCTCCAGCAACAAACCCCGCAACCCCATAAAAAGGGATAAAGCAGTTACGGACAATGACAATGACATGACATATTTTGGCCTAATTAGCCTGTTTATAAGGGTGCTATTTTCACTTTGTTTCAAAATTGTAATTGATATTAGCCTACATCAGTGTGAACCAATTCCTGAAAAACATGGATTATCTTCAATGATCAGTTGATAATTAGAAAATCCAACAGTTTACCAGTGAGTGACTTATCTCAACAACAAACTCTTTTACATGATCCCAGGAAGTGAACAAAAATACTTAGTTTGAGACTCATTGAATAAAGCCAGGTTCAAAAATTGTGTGTAAAGGGTTGCATGTTTAATTAGATAACACATAAAGAATAGTAAATCCTTTTCTCAATGTCATTCATCAGCTGGAGGAGTTCCGTGGCGATATCTATGATTTATTTTCATGAATAGATTTAAACTAGGACACTTTATGATTAGGTGATAAACTCCCAGTATACAGCTTTAAATCTACGGCTAGAGCACAACATATCAACATATTGTAATATAATGGTGCTAACATATATACCCAGTATAAACCCTGCTGACATGAGGATGGAGTTAAAGAATACCCTGATTCTTTAGAATGGTAGAACCATATATTACAGACTATTTTGGATCTATATTGTTGCTGTTGATCGAAAAAGCCTGTAAATTAGAACACCAGTCGGCTGCAGCGTGAGCTTCACCTGGGGGAGTGCAAAAATAAAACCATCCCAATTGTTTTCCGGTAGTGGTTCCGCCTACCAGTTTCCACGGACACGGCCGAGGGAATAACAAATGACACTTTAGTGTAGATTTCATTACAGGGAATATTAATCTTGGATCTTTTCAAGTCGAACAAGCGCAGAATGAAGAAGAGACTGACTGTTGATTGAGCCCCCCTGGGAAAAGCTTGGAATTTTTTTGCAATCTAATGTTTGTTCAAATGATATACGGAACTGAGCAGTGAAACATTAATCCAAGCGCTGGATGCTATATTTCAGTAAGCTGAGGCAGGGAGCGATTTTGTGGGCCCCCTCATCATCCTCGAAATCATATGAATACTAACTGAGATACAATGAGATTACATCGTTTGTGCAACAGAGAAACCCAGAAACTGTCAATTCTTCCGTTTTCAAGCTCTCAGATCACTCAATGTCTCTCTGTCTGCACGTCTCGATCCCTGCAGGCAAGTGTATCACAAAGAGCTGGGTGTGCGACGGGGACATCGACTGCGAGGACCGCTCCGATGAAGAGTCCTGCGAGTCCGCTGTGTGTAAGCCACCCAAGTACCCTTGTGCCAACGACACCTCCGCGTGCCTCACGCCCGATAAGATCTGCAACGGCAAAGTGGACTGTGCGGACCGCTCGGATGAAGGAGCCATCTGTGGTACTGTTTGTTTTGTCACCGCATGTCATCTTTTTTTAATTATTTTTTTTATGGTCTGTTTTGTCGTCCTGGAAGATGCCAACAGTGATACTGCTGTACATAAAATATGTGTGGATACCAGAACATAACACGCAGCTGGAAATCACATCCCCCCTTCAACCGTGCACATTAATATGCTGCTCTAACAGCCGCCATTCTTTTTGGAAGGCTTTCCACCAGACCTCTGAGGCTAGGCGCTGACCCGGCTCACAGTCGGCGTTCCAGCTTGTCTTAAAGGTGTTTAAAGGGGTTGAGGTCAGGGCTCCGTGCAGCGCAGTCAGGTTTCTTCCCGCTAAGCTTTATAAAAAAGATTTCCTGGCCTGGCCTGGCTTTGAGCGCTACATCCATCCAACCAACCATTCCTAGCTGCAAATCAGGGTCTGGGTCGCAGTGAGGCTGAGCAAGAAAGCCTTTCACGACCTTTTGGAAAATACCTGAGAGCTCTGTATTATCAGTAACTAACAAACAAATAAATGACTATTGAATAGAGGCTGTAGCTCAGTGGGTAGAGCAGTTCGACTAGTGATCGGAAGGTCGCTGGTTCGAATCCAGGCTCCCCTGGGCAGAACTGTTATACTTGTATATGTGTAATGACAATAAAGTTGAATCTCATCTCATCTCAACTGAGCTGCATGTTGAAGTATCCTTGAGCAAGATACTGAACCATACTGAATTGCTCCTGATGTACATTAGATTGCAAAAAAATTCCTTGTGTGGCAGCCTCTGCCATCAGTAAGGGTCCTGCAATGAGCTGGCAACTCATCCAGGGTGTACCCTGGCCTTCACCCATAGCAATAACTGGGATTGGCTCCAGTAACCCCCTTGAAATAAAAGGGGGCAACATCCCCACGACCCTCACGGATAAAGCGGAAAGAAAATGAGATGAGATATTTGAAGGACTTTCGGAAATTGCTTTTACTTCTGGAAATTCAGAAAAAGTATAAGTATATATATAACAGTCAAAAAAATACAGTAAAAAAGAATTGGCATACTTTATGAGAAAAAAAACTTTTTTAGAAAAAAAATATGCTTTAAGGATATGTATTTTAAAATTATATACATTTTGAGACGAAAAGATGGTGACTAGAGTTTAAAAAAAAAAGTTGATATTAGTTTAAATATTCACACAGCAGACAAAGACACAACATGTCTTGTTTGTTGGCAAAACCTCTGTACAATCGTAACTTTGGTTGAATCTACTAGTTCTGAGTGAACTCCTGACTTTCTGATGAGGGTGATAGACGGAGCAGTAAGACTTTGAAAAGTTTTCATGTTTTTTTTAAAATACCTTAAGCTATAAAAACTCTGCAACATTGGAATTCGACACATTTCAAGCTGACCACAGCAGCTGTTCTTCACGTGGCACTGCGAGCCCACGGGGGGGGGGG
>OMLP01045203.1:3576-14248 GCA_900302685.1 Spondyliosoma cantharus | reverse complement strand
ACCACCATATATATATATATATATATATATATATAGAGGATAGCAATCTGGTGGATTTGTCCGGCTATACCTGGATCCGTGCAAAGAAAAAGCCGTTTAAATACCTATAAGACCTACAATGAGCTTTTTATATAATCTTGGCATGAGATCTATAAAATACTGTAAAGAGTTTTTAATGTTGAGCTTAGCGTTTAATACCACATTAAACAACTAACAACCCTTTTCACTCCTCACAAGATTATACGACGGTGGTGACTGAACCGTTTTCACCGAAGCACATAATTAGGACGCCTCATTGTGTGTTACAACAGCGCGGTTCACTGCATATTTATACGTACATGTATTTTAAACAAATTGCACCAATTTAACACAAAAGCTAACCATATAAACGGGTGAAATCAAATCAAATCCATTTTATTTGTACCGCCCAACATCACAATCACACTGCCTCAGTGGGCGTTGCGATCTGTCCAGCGAAGGACGTCCTCTGTCCTTCAGACCCTCGATACGAGCGAGGAGCAACTTGCAAGAGAAATGGCACCTTTAAACGTCTTCATAGCCTCAGATTAATATTCTGCGTTTTGCTGTAAAAATGTACCTGTTGCTTGTTGTATGTCAGACATCCAGTTTTCTCATTTTGTACCGAGATGACTTCCTACTTTGCTGCAGACCATTGAGCATATACTTGTATAACACACATTTTCAGTTGGAAATAATGCTTTGGGAAACCAACAGGACAGCAGCCAGACATTTCATTTCCCAGCTTCTTTTTCTGCTCTTGGCAAGTGTATAGGCTGTTGGTGATGCCCATTACTGTGCAATGTCCCGTCTGATGGTGTTTGGATTGTCTCCATGGTGGAAGATGCAATTAAGTGCATTTGCTGACCGTTCGCTCTGTAAGTTTGGCTGTGTTTGTCCTCGCTCCACATTCTTTATCTCACTAGCTCAGCAAACTGTATTAAAATTTTGGCTTTATAACTAATATTAGAAGTACGAAACGGATATATAATCTGCCGTGCCAAGGGAATAACTTGTTAGGTACTGTCAAGTGAGCACTGGTAATTAAGGGCCCTTGTGTACTCTGTGGTAATTAAGTCAATCTACTTAAATTAGTATTAGTCAAACAACCATCCTACGCTCTCTTCTGGTCTGTGACGGCCTGAACGATCAGTCGGTCGTGTTTGAAGTGGTTAAGGTTTCTTCAAATCAGCGTCAAGCAAACAAGGAAGGTTTGAGTTCTATCACGATCTCCTCACAGCAGGAGGCGAGGACAGGCAAAGGTTATTCCACTGCAGTGATGTCTGTGGAGTGCAGCTTATAGAGAGGAGTTATCTAGTCTCCAATTGCTGCAGAATAAGAAACCTTATTTCATAAAAGTTTTGCAATGATTCATCCACAGTTGACTAGCGAAATTAAACCCATCAGTTTCAGAGTGCGAAATGACTGCAATCAATCAAGCGAAAGCTTTGACTTGTAAGAAGCAGTGTGTTAAAACAAAGATGTTGCAGTGCTTTTGGCTTCCTTGGGCTTTCTCATTTTGCCTGCATTAGTCTCATTTCATCAGTCTGATTTCATTAGTCTGATTTCAACTCAACTGGTTGAAAAAAATTAGAATGACTGTTAGTGGCACAAGGTCGATCTACTCAGGTGCTAGGGCTCTGTAATGATTGGATTGGCTTGAGGGAAAGGTGAGGGCTTCCATTCAGAAGGTGTAGGTGATCCATCAGCCTGGAATCAAACTCGCAGGTTGAAATGGAAATTGAATATGATGTGCCACAAGCAGGCAATCAGCTAGCCGGCGCTCCCCGCGGCTTCAAATTAACACAGGGTGCAAAGCTAATCTGGGCTAGCACGCCCTCCGGGATCAAATGTTTTGTAAACCGCGTGTCGACTGTCATTCTCACTCGTGGGAATATGTCTGATTTGAAGAAACGAGTTTTACGCTCCCTTTAAGGGTAACACTGAGCCTGGAGCTATTGATGCATCTGGGAATTGCTTCTGTGTGTTTTTTATTCTAAAAAAGACAAAAAAAATGAAAAAGGGGTGAGATAAAACAGTGTCTCACCTTCAAAGGATTAATAGTGTGCAACCTCAAGGGCACATGTTTTTTTTGCTTGTTTTTTTAAACTCATTGAGGTATATAGACCTTTTAGCCTATTTTAAATAATACTGTATTAATATGAATTAAATCATGTTGTCTTTTCAAAGCATTCCTCCACAGTATAATGTTCCATTTTTATAATCTTGGCCCTTTCAAAAAGGGGTAAAATCAGGTCCAAATCCACCTCATTTGCAGAGTCTATTTCGAAGTGAGAGGAGCCACCTGACTCTCCTCCACTTTGCACTTCAGTGGGATTTTAAAATTGAGAGTTCCTGTCACGTCTGTAGAGTCTGTGGCAAAGAGCCTGGACTGTGCATCACTGATTTCTGCTGAGGGCAGAGACGTGGGGGGAGGGTTGGATGGGATAGTGTGGCGGTGGCCGGGTGTGCCGGGGTCAGGAGCCTATTGTGCATGTGCCTCTTAACAAAGACACACTCATCACTTATGCTCACACTGGCAGCACTACCGAAGCCCGGAGGTTCACTGTCACGCAGAGCCGGACAGGACAGTGAATTAAACATCAGTGCACGGTGAAACATCGTGACACTCGACAGCTACAGTACAAGCCGCCCTTGTGCCGGGATGTGTTGGATTGGCTAAAGTGGTACAGTTTTATAAAATGAAAGACAAAGATAAGGAGATGGTGCATCAAAATAGCTGAATGTTTTTGCATATTGTATAATCGAAATTAACTAGACTGAGGGTTATTGCTGTTCATAGTCCATGCGCAATTCGTGTGAATCTGCTGAATACCAATGATTAAAAAATAACGTGCGAATGCATAAATATATATAAATGTGTCAGTCTCCCACCAAAGAGTGCACGCAAGAGCTGTTATCAGAGTGAAAGCGCTTCCCAAACATCAAAGTAACTATATTTCAAGGTTGCGAGTTGCATTATTGTCAGCAAGTGGGCAGAGCAGGAAGCAGGGTACGCCACACTTCAATCTCAAATCAGCTCAGAGAATGCTTCAATTATTAAGGGGCTGTACGGCATAAGCATGCCAGCCTTGGTGGATTAGAGTGAAAGCCGAAAGAAAGCCATGTGCGCTTGGAACTGGTGATGTTGGGAGCGGGTGGAGGGTATTTGAGTGTTCCGTAGTGTTTTTCAAGGCTTGTTTGCACAGTGGGAGTTGTATAAAGAATTCTTGCCGAGCAATATTTTTTCAAGCAAACGACATTGATGGTTACAGGAGGCAAACTGTGGTGGGCAGATGAAGAATCGGCACAGCTGGGAACGGTTACCAAGAGAGACGGCCGGAACCCTGTGATCCTGAGAAACAAGACGAGCGGGGTCGTTCACATGAAGGTGTACGACAGGGAGGGTCAGAAAGGTAAGCAGGCTCGCATGTATCGCACACGAACAGATACAGACACACACACACACACACACACTCATGGTACCTTATTTCTTGCCTTTTGCCCGGTTGTGCTTAACATTCAGGAAGAAACCCGTGCCAGATAAACAACGGCGGCTGCTCACAGCTCTGCTTCCCCACTTCTGAGAACACCCGCAGCTGCTCCTGCACTGTTGGCTACAACCTGCGTAGCGACCGCATGTCTTGCGAAGGTACGTTTCCCAAAATATGCTCTCGAGAGCAGCCAATGTGCTCTCATATGCATTTAAATTTTTTATGACTGCAGGTAGAAGTATACATCTTTAAAAATCCTCCTGCATTCGTTACTCTAAGTGTCAAGCACTGCACTTACCTCCAGCGCATGCAATTCATCTATATACAGGTCAGAGGGCATTCATAATTTAACAATGCGTTACGCGTTCTTCAGGCGTCGATTCTTTCCTGATGTACTCCATCCATGAGGGAATCCGGGGAATCGCGCTCGACCCAAATGACAACAGCGAGGCTCTCATGCCAATCACGGGAACGCTGTTTGCTGTGGGAGTTGACTTTCATGCAGGTACGATAACACGCAGCACACAGAGGGATCTTCACTGTTGAAATAGTGTTTGATATTGAGTTTAAGGCACACGATGTTACAGATCCACTGAAGATTAAAGAGTTGTTTTTTTTTTTTCCTGTCATGTGATTGAAAGTAAAAGGTTAAAGTAAATGGCTTTTACTGAACCTTTGGCTTACCTTTTATTTTCAGCTGTATGTATCCAGTATATGCATATTATTATACAGTACTTTCCACTCGAATATGCATAGTATTATTATATAATATTACACAACACTCATGTGGTTTTTTTTTTCCTTTATTTCCCACAGTTCAAACCTTTCCCTCTCAATCTTAAATAAGTGGGAGGGAGAGGTCTATGTTACACTGGGCTCTAACCTTTTGAATAATGGTGTGCGTGCCTGTGGAGTGTAGTGTAGATGAAAGAGTAATAAGTTCACATTACTGGGGAGCTTCAGCGTGAATAACATAGAACTATTCCTCTGAAAATATACTAATACAAAGCAATTCCCAAGATGTTGTATCAAATGAAGGTGCGGTAACATGCATCGCAAAACACGAAAGCCGATGTGTGTGTCGTTTTTTACATCCCTGCTTCCTTCTACGTTATATATGTGATAAAAATGATGCATTTATTACACCAACAAATGCTATGAATATACTATAAGCTGGTAGCATTACATATATGTAATAGGACTGCCACTGAGGCATGATAGCGAAAGCTGTGTAAAGGAAAATGCATAAGCACAGGTGAAAACAAAATGCATACACAAACGGGCTGATATTCGTTGGCTTTGCAGTAATTCTTCTCAGAAAAGCGTAAAAGCAGCAGCAGATAAGAAAATGTGCGTTTGGGTATTTCAGCATGTTTTCCACGATTCCCCTCAGCAAAAAAATGGGAGCAGGAAATGTAAATGTATAAGAGAAAATTTGCTGAAGCTGATTTGATATTCCTAACCGTGTGAGTGTGGCAGAGACGGAGATCAACAGACGTCACCTGTCACTCAAAAGGGACTATTTTACAGGCTATCACAGGCTGAAGGGAGCAAACAGTGTCAGAACACTGTCTGCAAAACTAATGAAATTATGTCCAATAGAGGTCTGATGAGCTGAAATAATTAAGTCTAGGAAAATGAAGCCAAAACTATTTGTATGGTTGTTAGGGCTCAACAGTAAGAAAATGTTTCCATTTTAGCCACCGTCGTTGGATGAGTTCACCACGTTGGTCCAAACGGAAATATCTCAACAACTACTAGATTGATTGCTGTGAAATCTGGTCCAGATGTTAATGCTTTGCAGGTGATGAATTAGTATTACTTCAGCAATCCCCTGACTTTTTCCTTGGTGCCCCCATGAGGTTGACATCTGTGGTTTGTGCGAGTAAAAAAGTCTCAACAACTTTTGGATGGATTGCCACGGATCTCAGCGCACACGTTCGTGTCCCTCAGGATGAATTGTAACCACAGTAGTTGTCTCTTCACCGTCCCTCATCTAGCGCCACCATCAGATCAACCTTTAAGCTTGTCCAGTAACATACTCTGTTATCATAAAGAGCTTCCAAGTCTTAGCTGTACATTTTTTTTTTTATTGTTGACTAGAATGGCACTCATACCTCTGCCAAGGCCCAACAGTTCCTTTTGATTCAGTCAGATCAAATTTTGATAGCAGTCCATCTCTCTAAATTTTAAACCAGCCATAACTGATGTATGATCTGAAACAGCCAACCACAAGAGCAACAGTACAATTCAGATGGAATCATAATTCAACATCAGCATTTTAGGACCTTCACTGGGAGCATGCTAGTATGCTGACTTTAGCATTTAGCTCAAAGGGCTGCTGTGCGTAAGGAAGAACAATCTCTCAGATTCACTAGCATGGCTCTGGACTTCAGATCATGTGGTTCCCGTGAAGCTAGAACTCAGATTCAGAAACTTTATTGTCCATCACACGAACAATGCCATGAATAAATCACAGCAGATTTGCAAAGGGTGACCTTTTAATAATGAAGTTAATGACAGAAATGTGCAGTGGTCTCTCTAAAATCAACCACAAGGGGTGTACATGCTGTTATCACGTGTATTTATAATATATAACTCTTGCACTTTACCTAACACGTGTTATGAGCATCGTTGGTCGCTCATTACACAAGTATTTGTCATGAGCCAGACTGCTGTGCAAAAGCAGAGAGCCTGAAATCTAATCTTGAATCTGAGTGACTTCAAAGGTCGATAGCAATCTTGATGTCTGACCACAGCTTTTAGAAAATAGGAAATAAGCGGAGTCCGAGCCAAAAACCAGACGCGGGCGGCCCAGGTACAGAGCAAGATTGCCGATTGTCCTCCCCTTTATTACTCTGTGCAGGTGAACGTGCAAATGCATTAGGGAGCCCATCCAAGAGCAGCAGCCAATAGATCACGCACATCATTTACATGTCATTACAGAATCCAGGCTGCTGGAGCAGAACAGATGAAAGCCCCGCAGCTGTATTCTGTCATATTTGAGCTGCGTGTTAACAGAGTGTGAAGGCAGCAGGAACAAGGAAGTGCTAATAAACATATAACGCCACCTATACTCCTAACAACCTGTACAGAGTAAAGCTGACAGCCACACGCGGAGATGCTCTTGAAGACTGCACCATAAATAAATTACGCACTGTTTTATGTGCTTATGTAATAGGACTGTAAAATCAGAACGGGTCCATAACAGTTTTACCAACACCATGTTTTGCATGAAGCAATATACTGCGCTGTAAAAAATTTGGCCCACAATTGCCTTTCCCCGTTCAGGCCCTATGTGTCAACAAAGAGCTGTGGCTGGACTGTGTGGGTAATTTTCGCCATCATACTTTATAGTTCCACACAACCTTTGGGTGAAATGGGCCGTGCCGCAGTAAAAAGGTGCTTTCATGAGCTGCTTTGTTTGA
This sequence comes from Spondyliosoma cantharus, assembly GCA_900302685.1. Classification (NCBI taxonomy): domain Eukaryota; kingdom Metazoa; phylum Chordata; class Actinopteri; order Spariformes; family Sparidae; genus Spondyliosoma; species Spondyliosoma cantharus. The sequence goes on along the minus strand of OMLP01045203.1, from coordinate 7,308 downwards.
GGGCATAAATACTTTTGTGGCAGCCACGTTCATCATCAAATTTCCTCCTGTCATTAACTGCGTCGGATGGTTTGCAGGAAATGACACCGTGTACTGGACAGACATGGGCCTGAACAGAATATCTCGAGCCAAACGTGATCAGACCTGGCGGGAGGACATCATTACTACTGGCATCAGTCGGGTGGAGGGCATAGCTGTCGACTGGATTGCTGGTTAGTGACACTCCAGGGCCTGGAGTCTGATACTTTAGGCTGCCAGGCTGGTATGGATTGGTTAAAACTGGTTGGGTTGCTAAAAAAAACATCGACAAAGTTGGGTATCCTCCAAATAAAGTCATTAGTGTTAGTATATATGTACGTTCATGATGAGACGTTCATTAGTTGTTGTTTTTTTCTGCGCAGGGAACCTGTACTGGACAGACCATGGTTTCAATCTAATAGAAATCTCCCGTCTGAACGGCGCGTACCGCTCTGTGGTCATATCCGAAGGACTCGATCAGCCGAGAGCCATTGCTGTACATCCGCAGAAAGGGTAGGCCATGAAGTTTTTATTCATTTAATATTTAATTTTTATACGCACTATTTGCTGTAATCAGTTGTGTATAGTAACGCTGGTGCGATGGTTTCAAAAGCATTTATTGTAGACAGAAGCCATATTTACATTTGCCTCTAGAATCTCTAATAATGAGTTTGGCAAATGGTAAATTCCGACGTATAGCCGACTGATCATGCTGACCAGTATTTCTCCAGTACATAAAGTGCATATTGGTTTCTGCATTACTGCCAACAGAGAAGCTCTAGTTTGTCATTACCTATGGGAGATGAGAATGGCCTTGTTTGCAATTTCATTTGTTAAATTGTTTTTATGTCATAATCTGGAGGTCTCAAGTTAATTAAAGCCTTATCTCAAGAAAGCAAGCGTTGCTATCTTGATACAACAAGATACTCAGCCCTTTATGAGAACGATAGTTGTTTCCTCTTATTGCTTATAATGATTATCAAAATCAGAAGTGTCAGGTCAGCATGCATGTGTCATCATGGTGTCTTGACAACTGTAGCAGCTGATCAACCCATCAGGTTGTCCTTCAGTCTTACACACTTATACTTATAATAATAACAATAATAATAGTAATAATGATGATGATAGTAATAATAATAATGACAATGATAGTGATAATAATAATAACATACTAATTAGCCATAATGCAAATGCCATCAAATTAAACTTCTAGGGAAACCATTCTTACGTCAGATGGTTAAAGCTGATGAGAAATCTGCTTTAAAACTCCCAAACCCATTAAACAGAGCAGCACGTCTTTGTCATGGGCCACCTCTGAAGCTTATGACGTCATTTTCTCATATTAAATTATCCCGTTATCTCAAGAAATCTGCCTTCTGTGTTCTCCAGATAACACGATAAATCAGCCCATTGTCACAAGAAAAATGAGCTTTGTTATCTCAAGGTAACCAAAGTTAATTTGCGATCTTGAGGTGAAAACGTTCAGAAAATTAATTGCAGGCACGGCTGTTCAGGGCTCCCTTACCTATCTTCCTTTAATTTAACAGATTTTATTTGTATTTAGAATCATCAGGTATTTCTAAACTGTATTACCTCTTTTTCATGAACACGCTCCAGTCCAGAAAATCAGTGTGCTTGTGTGATTCTTGTATGCTGGCCAGGTATCTGTTCTGGACCGAGTGGGGCCAGCACCCCTGCATCGGCCGCTCCCGTCTGGATGGTTCAGACCAGGTAACCTTGGTCAACTCAGGCATCATGTGGCCCAACGGAATTTCCATAGACTACGAGGTACAGTGACACACCGACGCACTTCCGCACCCACACACTGCAACTCCTACCTCATCTCTTTTGAGGCTGATATATGACTTTGCCTATGAGGTTCGCTTTGTGATATGCATTTTAAAATTACTTTCCAGGAAAATACATTATACTGGTGCGACGCCCGCACAGATAAGATCGAGAGGATAAACCTTGAGACAGGTGAGAGCCGGGAGATTGTACTGTCAGTGGCCAACGTAGACCTTTTCTCAGTGGCTGTGTTTGGGCCCTACATCTACTGGTCTGACAGGTAATTTATTATTTCTCTTTAATGTGCACGCATGAAATGGCCTGCAAAGCCTGCAATACTAACCTGACTGTAAACCCCCACCCCCCACCCCCAAAGGTCTCAAGTGGAAATATCAAGAACAGTAGTGCCTCATAGTGAGGGTCACTGCCTATTTTTCACAAATACTCCAGGCAGAATTCAGTGTCATCTGCAAGGGCAAATTTGTCCTCACCCTGTAAAAATCAGCAACACAGTTACATTTAATGAAGCCTCAGTTCTTTTCGTGAAGTCGGGAGCCTTATCTGTTTTTCCACACATGTAGTTTTATTGGATCCCTTAAGCAACAACAGACTAAGCAAAGGTTTTGAACTATTGGGAAAGAAATTGTTTTTAAATCCCTCATCAGGAATCGTGTTTTTTTCGTCATGTATCTGTTTTTTGACCTGTCTTACAATCGTCTCAATCTCTCCCCTGCACAACAAGAAGCTTTAGCGTGTGTTTAACTTCAGCAACTTGGATTGTATGGCAGGACTGAGCCACCGTAGTCTTAGATTCTCCTTGAATATTGTCAAATAAATGATCATTATGGCCATTATTATCTATCTAACTTTGTCCTGTCCCTGCCTCGATGTAAAGTCAGAATACTGTCCTCTCTGAAACTTCAACCCCTTCCTTTTCCTTTGTCTCTCTTGTACTTCAGGGCTCACTCAAACGGTTCGATCAGACGTGGCTTCAAAACTGACACCAGCGAGGCTGTGACCATGAGGAGCGGTCTGGGGGTCAATCTGAAGGATGTGACTGTCTTCAATAGAGGCAGAGAAAAAGGTAGACGAATCTGCTTTACAATCCCATCGACTACCTTTACATGCACAGAATATTGTGGTTTTTTGCCCTCATTCCAGAAAAGACCATATTTCTACTAAGCTATACACGTAGTTTATGTAGTAGTAATGTTCCTGTTTACATGGAGCTGAGCATACTCCGACTGATGCGCCTGAGCGTGTCCTTCATGACATCGAAATATGGAAAAACAGAACAGCTGGAGCCACTTTTGTGTCAAAAAAAGATTTCCTCAAAAATGTAACCGATGGCAGACGGTGCCGACACAGCCTCCCTCTCTACATTCTTCAACCACGTCTTAAAAAAAGGTCGGCTTGGCAATATGTGAGCACATCCAAAAAACCCTGATAACCAAATCTTTCATAATGTTTGCAAGTAGGTGTGTTTCTCATTCCAACCCACACAGGTGTGCTTTTTGTTTGGGCTTGCATCTCCGGTAATCCAAATTTTCTGTATACAAGTCCAAACAATGCTCCTAAAACCTGAATAGCATCATACCCAGCATGTCTTAATCTGAACATGCTGCATTTGGAATATGGTCTAAACTCAGAATACCGTCACACCCTGAATGATATTGGAAATCTAGTGCATGTAAACACGGTCAATGGTTATAAATTTGCTATTGTCACATACAATTCAGATATGACTTCTAGGTGCAAGAAACTGAGGCAAAACCAGTAACCGAACATGTTTTGGGTCTTGATAGGCACAAACCCCTGCGCCAGGAGCAACGGAGGCTGCCAGCAGCTGTGCTTCCACCTGGGCAGCGGCCGCCGAACCTGCTCCTGCGCCCACGGTCGCTTGGCAGAAGACGGCTTTGCCTGCGA
>OMLP01045202.1:0-15959 GCA_900302685.1 Spondyliosoma cantharus | reverse complement strand
CCTCTTGTCTGACCCGTTCGGCAGAAAAGTTGCAGTGTACACACCGCTTCGACATGCTGCCAACCCGACAGTAGCGTGTACGTTCTGCGCTTGCGCGAGATGCAGTAAGCGGGTGGCGCTAGTGTTGTGTATAGATAAGACGCTGGACGAGAGGTTTATACCCGCAACTCTCTTTACTTTCGATCAAAACGAAACTTAACTATTTCAGACAAAAACAGCTGCATACTAAACATGCAGCGAGGCATTTACCAAACAAACACAGATTAATTTGTCCTGAACGGACATAACAGCTGGTCTAAGTGCCAGTACTCCAAAACATGAAAACAGTGAATGACGGAGCGGAGTGTATAGAAAAACAAAGCGCACACAGTATTCCGCTCCTCCCACACACCGCGCTGATTCGCTAGCACACCGCCAATCAGAATGGTCATACAGCTGGCACACAACCAATCAGAGAATCCAATGGCTCAGACGTCTGACAGCCAACCTCCTTAGACTGCGCATGCTGAAACGGATCAGACGCTGTCTGCGCGGTTCCGAGTGCTTCCAACGCAGCTGTACACACACCGAACAGATTTGTTCCCGACCTCGTCCAAACGCTTCAGACGTCCAAAGGTTGGGCCGGTGTGTTCCTGCCTTTACACACAAAAACTGTGGGGGGTGCCAAAACGCACAAAATAACTATTTCTACATAACGTTACTTCCAATATTTTTATAGACTGAATATATAGTATAGTTCAGTGAGCGGCACTTGGCGATTATGCTGCCCTCTATAGATTTGGAGCTGACTTTGATTGGGAGCATTTCTTGACCTTCAGTTGATTGATGAAAAAACAACATATTAAAAGATCAATCAATACTGACAATTACGATTCAACAGTCGCTCATTACTGTCATTATATATTATTAGCTGTAGCTCAAATGTTATCAATCATGCAGCATCAGCTTTAGTTTTTGAAGCTGGAGTCATGCTTCTAATTTACAGGGTTGTAATGTTACCATGCCAGCATGTTTACCGGCTCCTTATCTACGCCATGCAAGGACTGATTGTTTTTTTTTTTGGGTAGAGATAGTTAGAGAGATAGAAGATGACAAGTTGAAAACTCACCAGGGTTTTCCTGTCACCAATACACATTAAACAATAAAGCCTTTGCCACTGCAAATCTCCTGCTCCCTGCAATCCACACTGTTCTGCCAGCAGCAGGCAGTAGGGAGACCTGCTTCACTCACCAGCTATAAGCCATGGTAGTATTGAGTGGCTGGTGAATTGGTGAACATTCTGTTGCTGCTGGAAAAGCTCTCAATTTTGCTCCCCGAATCAATCACTCACAAGTGTTGCACTCCAAGATTTTTGGGGGACTTTAAGGGACAGAAATCACATCTTTAACAATATAAATGGGCTCCTTTACATTTACTTTGACTTCAGTGCTAACTATCTATGTTAGAGTTTCTTAGGGGAAAGCTCGGCAGTTTCTGCTTGACATCAGGGAAGCCGCTGACTGTTACCCGTGTTGGCTTAGTTTGTGGGGAAAGACCTAGCAAAATAAAATATTTTGTCATTTATTTACAGGAAATTTGTAGTTCAAGTTCTTTAGAATGTAAAGACACCTAGTGTGACAATGATCACTGGAATCACAGTAATTGTCATTGTATTGAGTTATTATGAGTTATAAAGTAGTTTATGTCACATGGTGAAATAAACATATTTTGCCCATGGTAACACAGTTTTTGAGAGAGATCAAATTCCCCCCCCCCCAACATAGCAAAATGGTCTCAACTGTGTGCTTTACTTGTTGTCTAACGACATGTCAACAGTTAACAGATGTTTTTTATTATTATTATTGTTATTCATTTATGGTAGGGCATTCAAGAAACAATTATTGGTCACAAGTTTGAGAAGAAACAAGAAAACTAGGGATCCGATCTGCAGGATCGGGATCGGGCCGATACGGGCATTTTTCCACTGATCGGGATCGGCAATTTTGAACGTGGACGTCAGAGCACAATTTGTGGCAGATAACGTTACTCTGGCAAACCTGTGGATAGAATGTCTGCAGTGTGGAAATAACTTAAATTAGAATGTGAAAGCAGTCCAGCGGCGACATGTAGCATCTGCAATACGACAGTTTTGCGAGGGGGTAACAAAAAAAGCTGCATTTAATACTACACATTTGGTACGATAAAATCTTACAGAGAAGGTAATTAAATGAATCGCTCTGGATAACCAGCTCATCTCTGTGGTAGAGGATCATAGTTTTCTTCGTCATCTGGAGTTTTTGAATCCCCGGTATGTCCTACCATCTTGGCATTACATTACATTTATTCCACTTTGGAGCTACAACGTGCCGGTATGTGCACAAGTTTTGTGGGTCTCATACAGCAGAGCATGTAAAACAGGCAACTGAGGAGATGCTGAACGCGTGTGAAATAGACAAGCACTGCGTCCACGTCATTTTACGTGACAATATAAGGAATATGAAAAAGGCAATGGATGATATGGCGGCACCAAGGGTGGGCTGCGTCTCACACACTTCAGCTGGCTGTACACGAGGGTCTGCTGTCACAGTGCAGCGTCATAGACTCACCTGCTAACACAAGGAAGGTGGAGGCCAATGTTGTAATAGCATATGCAGAATAAGAAAGAGCCATATGAAAGTATACAGTTTGTTTCAACAAAATAAAAAACCTATTAAGGAACAGCATTTCTTAATGCAGCTGTATTATCCAGGAAAATATTAGTTAAGGCTAAGTATCGGATCGGGACTCTGTACTACTTTTACATTTACTACATTTACTAAATATTAAAGGACTCAGGACTCAGTTTTAGTGGTGCTTTTTGTTGAATGTTTGTGACAGTAATCTGCAGTGATATACAGTCATTTAGTCAAAAGTTCCTTCAAAGGTATTTAAAAAGTCTTTATGAGGCTACTCCCATTCTGTTATAATGTGGAGAAAAACTGTGTCCATTAAGCCTCACATGAAGCATACTGAATAACGAGCAGTAACTGTTTTTTCATTCTGCTTTTTGAGTGGTTGTACTTCACCACCAGCTCAGCTACAAAGGTCATTCATAGACATGCCCTGAAGATAATGATATAGGTATATGTGAAAAAGAAATGGTCAAGCTGCAGGAAATTATTTCTGGAAAGAGACACTGCTGTAGAGTTTTCAAGCGCTGCAAGCCAATCTCCATTGTATTCAAGAAAGGGCAGACATCTCTATTGTTTCTATCTTCAAAACTCCAGTCACAGCCACGCCCGGAGGCTGTCGCAAGTGGATGTTGCCAGCTTCTATTTTTTAACGTTATACTAAGGTGGAAAATGTTGTTGTTTTACCTTACTGTGATATCATTACACTGTCACTGACACACTGTCCAGCTGTTATAATTCAGATAAGAGAGGAGGTGAATAGAGTTTACTGTTATACTATGTTAATATGTAATTACATGCCTTCTGTGGGATAACAGAAATCTTTTGTATTTTAAAAAGAAGTTCATACCCTGCAGGCTCTGTCCAGCTGCAGTGCGACAAGCCGCGCTTGTTGTTGTTCTCCTTCTCCTCTGTGTTTATTGTTGGATCACAAACCGACTTTCAAGGTGCAAACAGCCACCTACGACATCAGAGTTAGTTCATTCTGCTATATTTAATTATTTATTAAGTCTATATCAATCAAGCTGCTCATGATCTTAGGTAGTTTTGTGCAATAATATAATTTGCAAGGCATACTTCATCGCTTTGTTGGCTCGTGTTATTGTGGAAAACGATAACCTATATCATCATCACGTTTGCTACATTGATATGAATGTATATCAAAATATATGATGATGTATATACTGCTGTAATAACCTATGTGACATGTTTTAACAGCTGTTATCCTTTTTATCATTGTTAAGCTTTTACTATAAAACTACAAACAGCATCTTTATTCTTGTGATATTAATAAATATTATTGTATTGTGTTATTGTTCTCATTGGTTACAAAAAGTTTGGATAATTTTCTTGATCAGTTTGTCCTCTCAGTCAGCAGAGCCAGAGGAGGAGGGGGAGCTCCTGATAGTCAAGGTGGAGGGAGCGATGGAGACCGGAACCACCAACCATGGCGTACCAGTAGACCCCTGCAACAGCAGCAGAGGTGATGCAGACACTGCCACATCACTCCCAACCGCCTTGAAGGACGCCAGTGACAGCCCGCCAGCCCGACGCCTCAGCGAAACGGAGGTCAGTGGATCTGACATCGTCACCTTTGTTGTCGGCAGGACAGCTGAAACTGACACTACTCACAGTTCCCAGCTGGAGTTAACAGGAAGTGATGTCAGAGCAAGTAACAGTGAGCAACTGAACTCAGACAATGTCATGAGGCCATGCAGAGACGCTATGCCAGCTTCCGGCGATGATATTATGGATGCCATAAAAGATAATGAGGCTGTGTTAGACACCTCCAAGTCCTCCATTTCAGAGGTAATTGTCATTGATGGAGGGGGGACATCAGACAATGAGGGGGAGGAGTGTGAGTGGTCAGATGTAGACCAGAAAAAAAGAGAAGCAGGCAGAGGGAGAGACACACATGAGACAACTACATCACCCATGATTCAGTGTACTGGGCTGGAATCAACAGGACCCAGGTCAGTGCAGGCAGGGTCTGTTCTCCCTTGTGACACTCCAGGAACATCCAGCGGTGGAGCTACCTTCAGCATCAGCTCCTCCAGCGATGCACACAGGGTGGCTATGCACAGCACCATGAGCCATCTCAGCCACAGCCACTACAAACCCTTCTCCAGCAGCTTCCACATGGCTTTCTACCATGCCGTCACAATGCAGCGTCCATATGGCTGCACCAGCTGTACCAAGCGCTTCTTCCTGGAGTCAGACCTGCAGAAGCACATGGCCAGGCACACCAGGGAGAAGCCCTACACCTGCCTGCTGTGTGGCAAGAGCTTTGTGTGCCAGAGCCAGCTGGACATCCACCGCAATGTGCACACTGGAGAGAGGCCCTTCAGCTGCTCCATCTGCAACCGACGCTTCTCCCATCCCAGCAACCTCAAGAGGCACCAGAAGATCCAGCACTGAAGACACCGTCCAGACCTCCCACTGCTGCACCAAAGTTTCACAGCCAGGGTCAAGTTCACCCTGGAAATGACTAGACAAGGCTTTTTTTATACCGTACCAACAGTTTCACTTTTTAATCCTGACACTTATTTTTTACGACTTTTCAAAGTACTTCATATTTTATTTGGAACAGGACGAGATGGAAGAAATGCAGAACAGACTAAAAAGAAATCCAGTCATCAGAATCAAATTTGATGTTCCAAAATATCAACAGGACGTCTGCCCTCTGACATTAATGCATGATTCTCAGGTTGGTGTCACCATCGAACATTGACAGTTTTATTTGAAATATAGGAAATTCAAATCTACTCAAGGGATGGTGGACACAAACATTGGAAATGACTGTACAGTGCATTAAAGAATGAAAATACAATCAATGGCTATTGCAGAAAAATACAGACCATAAATCGTTTTAAAATTGGAAACTGAACTCATGTGAATCTTTTCCAGTGCAGTATGAATTATAATTTCATGCTGTATAATTATTTCAGTAAATCACATAAAGTATAGAATGTAATTCTTTGATGAGAACACACATACTTGTACTTCTGGACTGTGAGGACCCTCATTGACACAATGCATTCTTTAACACTTACCCTAATCTTAACCAGCATAATTAAATGTCTATCCCTAACCTAAACCCAGCCGGGTTAATTTCATTGACAAAGATGTCTCAGAAATGTCATCAATGACACACTGTAATAATAATTCGGCAAAAAGGAAAACACTGCAGTAAACTGACTGAGAGATGACCTGTGGCTAAAGATTAAGAGGTAAGAATCCAAACAACCTGAAGAGACCCTTCAGGCCGTACCCCCTGGCTATTAATGCCACGGTGAGTTAGCTGATTTAACTAAAAGTCCCAACGTTAACTAAGCATATATATTTGCTACAGTTATGTCAGCGTCACTGCTCAAAGTGTGAACTTGGAATAAAATTTGCCTGAAAAGCATGAAGCCAGTTTCTCGTTTTTAGTTTGTGCTAACAAAATAACGAGCCTGAACGTTGGATGGCTTAATGTGCTCAACATCAGTTCACTCGCTTCAAGCCTGTGAGTGAAAAATGCAGGGACTACAATTGTCACTATAACTTGCCTGTGACAAGTAAACATTTTGGTCGGACAAATAAATTGTTTTATCGTAAAGTAGCGGTGTGACAAGATCTTATGATCTTAGTAAAATGTGACGATATTTCTCATAAAGGTGAAAAGCTGTCTTGCGATATCAGTATGTGACAGACAGAGCAGCAGCCAGCATGACGGAGTCTGAGGTTGAACTCAAAGCATAGAAGGCGCCCCCGCCCCTTTAAATCGTTTGTGTGGCAGCACTTTGGTACCCCGTGAAAAATTATCAACAGCGACGGAGTGAGAGACAAGACACAAACAATATGTAAGCACTGTAGGGAAATGGGCCGTACACCGCGGCTTACACAAACACTATGTAAAATCACCCACATAACCACCACAGCTCTTTACGACAATCAATTTATTTTTCAGTCAGCTGTTACTGACTGGGAGCTTAAAAGCCAAACCATGGCATTGCTATTGTGACTGACAATGCGCAGAGCCTAGAATATCTCAGGCTGGGCAGTGTAGTAGTAGCCAGCTCTCAGCTCTGTATCATGCTTGAAGAAAGATTGGCCAGTCTCTATTTGCACTGCAAGTATTGAGAAAGTATCTTGATTATGTTTGCACTTAAATAAGACTAAGAAAAGGCTGGCCACACAGCTTCAGTGAGAAGTTGGAAGCTTGCACATAGTTCATGCACAATTATAAGGTCCGAAGAGACTCGTCAGAAATCATACAGGAGAGAGACTTTCGATCTAGTAAAAGACTATTTTTCCAGCCATATGTTTCATCATTGAAGTTTTCTTAAAAACAGTGTTAAAATATTGACTTGTTTTGTCTTGTTCTCGTGATCTTAATATAGTGTATCCTCTCGTCTCGTGAGAAGAGAGTAACATCATACCCCTAACATACGCTCTCCTGTTGTTCGAGTGAAACATCTGGGGTGAATGTGTCTAAATGCGCATCACATGTTGCTGCTGCAAAGATTATAGCCTGTGAGTATTTGGATGGGCAGATAGTAATCGTTGTTGATTTGTTTTTTTATTTTTTACTTGAAAATTTCAATCTCAAAGTGGCATTGCACTTACTATGGAGTTTTAGTGTTGGTTCTTAGATGACAATGCAATTTCTTTTGGAAGATATTTGTGTATGATTTCAAAGCTCAGAGGCCAGGTAGGAATTGTTTCACCACTAATCTGATATTATTGATCCTATATGTACAACCTACACAACAGCATGAGCTAACTGTGGCATTTAAAAAAAACAAAAAACCTGACGCTGCTGATAATGCAGAGGTGTATTAGCATAATTAGTTAATAAGTTCAAAGAGAGAAAACATTTTCATTAAAAGTTGACTAAAATCATTGCTTAAAACTAGACTAAAGGTATGAAGGATAAAAATGACTACAATGTGACTAAATCTGATTAGCATTTTTATCTAAAACGGCTGTCAAAATTAACACAGAACCAAACCTCTCTCTTAAAACCAAGACTTCACCTTTAAATCAGCGTGCCTAATCAGAAAAAACACCATATTGGTTGACCTCTAGTGGTCGTAGTAGTTATTACAGCTGCGACGGAGGAAGTGAGGAGAAGTAGAACAAAAAGCGTGAAGGTCAGTACAGGGAGGAGGTCAGGGATGAATGTTTGGGTTAAACAAGCACAGGACTTTCAGGGAACCGCTGTTTGAGTCCAGTGTGAAACCAGAAGTCGATGCTGAGTTCTTTTAATGTACTAACATAGTGAAGTTATGTTACACACGTAACCGACTGTGAGTTACTTAGTAACGTAGATACATTTGTTACTGAAGCTACTGACGTTACATTATCTCTCTATAAAAGCAAGAAATCTCTGTCTGTCTGTCTGTCTGTCTGTCTTTGTGTGTGCCTCAAATATCTCTGCACATCAGGATCAGACTGACCTGAGATTTTCAATATGGCTGCTGCGTCGTTTAAGGGTGGGCAACGTCGGATTTGTTTGGACTGCAAAGATACCGTTAATAAATTATTTCATAAATGCTTCACGAATTCTGCTAGCATTGTCAACCATAGCCACCATAGCCACGTGCGCACCAGAGCCAATCACTGCAGAGCCCAACCCCACGTCCCACCATAAGAAACAAGCGGATTTATACCTGCAGAGGTGCGAGCTGGACCAGGATTTTGCCGGCGGTTCGGTCCAGTTCTGTGCATCTAAACTGACTGTTGTGGATTAATGAGGTTGAACGAGGCCGGACCGAGTCTGTTCCGGTCTGAGGAGATCCGGATACACGAGGACAACAAACTGGAATCAGAATCTGTGGATGTTCGTTTGTAGCTAGCTGCTAGCCCACCCCCGGGCCCCACCTCCTGAGTCAACGGACGTGCCGCCGCGGGCAATTATATCCCTGACGTCTCACCTTCAAACACAGCCTCATTTGGCCATCCATGAAAAAGCTACTTAACCTCCCACTTTTCTATAGGAACACATACTTCCTACGGGCAATGCACTAGTTATATAAATTGTATAATTATATCGGTTAATTATATTCACCCAAGCCACAGTGTTTTCACAGTGTGTTAAACTTAACAAAAGTACAAGTGTATGTCGAATGTCCAGTCTGCCTGTTTCTGGTACACTTCAACAGACATGTCGTATTGAGAGCGGGGATATATGTTGTTTTCAGTCATTTTGATCTGAGGGTGTGTTGTTAAATGGCCTTCTGAAGTGACCAGCCAAAATGTCCTCACTTTCCAGGAATGTACTCATTCTGTTTTTAAAATACGATCCTCACTATGTAGCAAGAACAAGTACACACACACACACACACACACACACATATATATATACATATATACTTGTGTATTCATTGCATTCATTATTCAATCCATTACTAACCCTTCTAGAGCCATGAAAAGTGACCAGCTGTCACTTATTTTTACAATTAATTTGTTAATGCCAGCTGCATCAGTCAAAACCCATTCCATACGGCATATGAGCAAATAAGAATCAAGTCCTAACTGGCTGTCTCATTGTTCTATTCTTGTGCACTGTCAGACTTTATCATTCACTTTTCTATGAAATTGATGAAGAAATGTAGTCGGACATTCACTGTGAGAAGAGGGGCAAGTGTCCCATCTTTAGTGAAGGGTTTTTTAACTAGATTTAAAATCCATCAGTGATGCAGCCTGTGAGAGAACTGAGAACACTCCTCAGTCTTAATACTATTACTTCCTAACTCACAACTGCTGTGACACCGCTGCCTCGTACACTGTGGCCCCACCGGGCATTATCACTCTGTAACATCCTGTCATGTCTGAACGAAGCTGTGAGGAACATTTACAGTAGTGGTTAAAAGTTTACATCTACTTCTGAAGAACATGCATATCATGGCAATCTTCACTTCCAATGATTCTACAGCTCTCAGTTTTCTGTGATGAATGAGTGGAACACAACACACAACACACATTTATATGGGCCCAGAAAAACCAGCAGCTGTGATCAATCAGAATCACTCTGAAGAAGTTTAGAGTTCATGCTACAGATTCACAAGGTTCTATAATCACCAGAATTGATCATTTAAGTTATACGAGTTGGATGTATATTTTTGATCCAGCAGATTTGGTTTCATTTTCAGAAGACCTATAACAAATTCATTACTGAACCAAACTTCATGAATGTTTTTGTGACAACTCGTTCATCACAGAAAACTGAGAGCTGTAGAATCATTGGAACTGAAGACTGCCGTGATACACGTGTTCTTTACAAGCGCATGTAAACTTTTTAACACCCACTGTATGTATGAGAGGCCGGCAGCCACCACTCTGACATGAAGTTGAAGTCAGGAGTCTCAGAGAAAAGGCTGTAGAGAAATGTTTGCTTTTCAGCTCCTTCCATGATGTCATTTAATTGGGATATATTTTGTGAAATATATTTTGTCAGATTTCTTGTGTACCTGTGTGTAAACATGCACACACTTATACTGTATAACCAAACAAAGAATGAATGAATGAATGAATGCATGCCTCAGTGGACTGAGAATATTAGAATCAGATGTGTGTTCATTAATAGATTTCTATCTTCCATTCAGTTCTTAAAGATTTTAATGAGTCAGATGAGTTCTCTCTGTACATTTTGTTTTCCAAGAAGAATTCCTGTTTCTATTTAGGTCATATTAACCAAGGCTGACAACAACTGGGATGATATCCCATATTTCTGGATAAATACCGTATACGAACAGTTGTAGCATGGTCTCACTATTTGGATTCTGCAGTCAACAGGTTTCAAATCTCTGGTTAAGTTTCTATACATGTTGTTAAAGCACCATTATTGTTGACTGCTTTAACCTTCTGTCAGTCACATGTAACTACATGGATAACTATTAAAATGTATCCCTCTAATCAGCTTTGAGTACACCAAAGAGGAGAGGAGAATGTAAGCAGAAATGTGTGCTTGTATATTCATACAGTGTAGTGTAAATATGCCAATAAATTAAAAAGATAAAGGTTTTACAGCGTCATTTCATGCGTTATTTACTCTTTTAGTCATGGTGGATGCAGTTTACCTCTGCAGTTGAAAAGATTGACACAAAGTGAATAAACAATCTTCATGAAGTGACAGATATCTACCTTATCAACCTTGTGATTCCCATTTGAAGAAGTAATTATCATTGTGTCAGATCCTTTTGGGTTCTTTGTGTCAGCTAAACGCCTCCCTCCTCTTTCCAGGGCCATGGATATCCGACAAACATGAGCAGCCCTCAGAGCAAGGAGGAACAGATGGAGGAAGTGCAAGGTATCAGTCTGTTTCTGTCACATTGTTTCCTGTGGTGGGAGTACCATTCAACCTGCACTAAGCAATGGTGCTTTATTTTGACAAAGGCATCAACAAACTACAGAGAACATCCATGTTTGCCTCATCAGCTGTTCTGTGGCGTTGCATAGCAAAACACAGAAAGGAGGCAAAATGGATGAAACAACTGAATATATAAAGAACGTTCACATCGTCAACATGTCCCAGTAACAAAGTTACACCAAAGTCAAACCAACAATGTGTCCATGCCTGTGGCTCTAGGCTCAAAGCCTATCGTTTCTTACTGATGATGTAAAAGCGCCTCACAAATATGTATATAGTTTAATTTTTAGAAAAGAAAAAGTAATTTTGTGAAAGTAGTTTTTACCATATGTTATTCAAACAGGATGACATTGCATTTATTCGGGATTTTCAGCAGTAGAGACATTTTAGATTTGAATGTTTAAAAACTATTACCTAATAAAAGCAAATCCAACTGGAGTCAAATTCCTTGTTTGTATACAGATACTTGGCCAATTGGCCTTCTTATTTTTTGCCTCTGCCTCTCCCCAGTGCCATTTGTAACTTTTTATCAGACATGTTCTTGTTATAAGTGGCTTTATTAGTCAAAAAACGTGTCAAAAAATGCTGCTTTATCATAACAACTGTTTGTATTTCTGCAGACCTCAGTCTTCAGGTTGAGCAGCTTACTTCTGGGTTAGCCCTCCGCTTACTTTAATTGAAATAAAACACTTAAATGATACAGCTTTTCCAGACTTGCCAAATGTTATCCTACCAAATGACTCAATTTCTGTGAAACAGTGAAACAAGTCATTTTACAGTATTTGGATTGTCAAAAACATTTATCCAGTGTCAGCAGCTGCTTTTTTCGCAGTGTAAGGTAATGGGAAAAAGTCTTTGGGCCAGTGTGCATCTCGTGGAGTTGTTTTTACACGCATACCCCACTATATCAAATTGGGTTCAAAGCCCAGCTCACTTCCAGTGGTGTTGGGCTGTAGTCATTGTGGTGTGTACAGGTGTAGCTTTTTGGCCAAGACAAAGGCAAATTGAGGCTACACAACAGTCAGCTTTTATTACAACTAGTCCTTTGATTTTGGTTTGGTGTATCTGGACCCTTACAGTTCATACTGGAGGTCATCATTTCCATAAAAGTTTTCCAAAATGTCATTGTTATGTGGCAATACAGGCAATAGCCAGATCTTACCAAAATATAATAATCTGTTCAAAATGTAGAAGGATTTATGGCACCAATTCCCATGATTGCTTAATAGACTCTTCTCACAATTTTCAATACAGGAAAAAAAAAACAATTCTATTCCTGTTGTCTTTGCTTCAGGTTCATCAGGTGACACCTCAGAGAAACACAGTTCTTCCCAAACACTGCTGGAATGGCATGAGAGCAGGCAGTCTGAAGATATGGAGCAGCCATCTTGTTCCACATTCACACCTGAGACCGTGGCAGGAAACTCATCATTTATCCAAATAAGGACCAACAATGCTTCTGGTTTCTCCAGTGCTTCTGAAAGGCCTCAGTGCAAAATGGATCAGGCAAACCCTGCATCTAAGCTCAATGTCATTGTCATCAACTCACTTCCACATGCAGCGGAGGTCAGCAGCGGTGGGGCAGCGTCCTCTGGACGGGGAGGAGACGACGGGGTTGAGGGCGAGACACCTCTCACAGGTCAGAGCAGCAGCAGTGTGAATTCGCAGTATCAGCCGCTGCTGTGTATTCAGATCAATGAGCCAACCAGTGACGTGATGTTTGAAGGTGATGCTGCCTACCGTCATCACATTTCTACCTTTAACAACCCACCTGACTCCCAGCAACGGCAAATTCAGCATTCCTGGTCTGGGATCAGGCCGATGGACAACGTCAACTTCTCCGGTCAGAGCCACCTTTATGGAGCATCTAGCAGTCAGAACCAGGAGTCTGTGTCAGCACAGTCCCAGCAGCAGCCGCTCTGCCTCCCCTACGCCTGCACCTTCTGTTCACGACGCTACGCCCACCAATGCCAGCTGCGCATCCATGAGCGTGTCCACACAGGGGAGAAGCCATACCAGTGTGTCCAGTGTGGGAAGAGCTTCGGCCAAGTCTGCAGCCTCAAGCGCCATCAGATGGTCCACACGGGCGAGAGGCCATTCCCCTGCCCCCACTGCGGGAAGCAGTTCTCCACTTCCACCAACCTGAAGGTCCACCAGAGCGTCCACACTGGGGAGAAGAGGTTCCACTGCTCCAAGTGTGGCAAAAACTTCTCCTTCCTCAGCAACCTCATCAGGCATCAGGCCCTGCACACTACCAAGTAGAGCAAGTGACACAGAGACGAGTCTGTATGTACCGGAGGGAAGAAATAAACATTACCACCTTTCAGCCAGTCAAGGTACTTTATGACATTAAACTGTTAAAACAGGTGGTCATATTATTATGTCCAGCCCCTATGGATATATGAGATGTTTGCTCTTCATTCAGCATTTGGTCATCATGTCCTTAAAAGATGTACATTTAGTGTCACTATTTTTTTGGAGTCACTTTGTAAAATGTTTGGAAAGTCTAGAAAAAAAACATTCCTGCTCATTGAAGGATCTCTGACAGTTTACACGTGTCTTCCTGTAGTTACTAGGTCAGGTTTTGTTTTGAAAAGATTTGATTAAAAGAAAAAAGTGATGTACTTTGTTGTTTCTAGAAAAATAAGAAATTAGAGCTGATTATGGTTTGAAGCCATTTCATGAAACTCAAAGAGACCATCTCTGTCATCATGGTTGCATGTCATGTTAACAGCTCTCTTTAAAAATAGATATAATAAATTGATTTTACTCATCTAGCTGCTTTGAGGTACAAAAAGTTTGATTCGTTGAACAGACTGCCCAAGCAGAGAGTAGAGAGGCAATGACACCCAGTGAATTCACCATGTAGATTATCATTTCACCTAGGGATCAATTAGAGGGAAAATTGGAAAAAAACAACTGTGAATAAATTACTGTTGCATTAAAGGGAAAAGGAAACTGTATGCAGAAAGCAAATGGGTGTGTCTATGATGGTAATCTGCAAAGTAACATGGAAAACATGAAATGCAAAGTACAAATGCTCAAATTTAATGTTTAAAACTTCGGTGTGTAAAATTTAAGAGCACAAATCGAACATGATGCCATTCTTGTGTTTTAAACAGTGTATATTTATCTAAAACTAAGAATCGTGTTTCTGTTATCTTGGAATGAGCCTTTTATATCTTCAGAGGGAGTGCAGTCCACCCATAACTGACAAACCAAACACTGATGAGGGCCTTTGATAGTGACCATTGTGGGGGAGGGGGAGATGGGAGATGTTTAGTTGTTTGCAATCTGCAACCTCATTGCTAGATGCTACTAAATTCTACACACCGGTCCTTACTACCCTACTACGCCTGCTGCCACTGCAACCTGACCCCGGATAAGCGGATGACGAACCTGACAAAGACAACAACACTGACCATAACTTTTAAGTTGATATGTATAACCATTTGCTTATTGACACGTCCAGCAGATTCATAGCAACATTAACATCCACTTGGAGTTATGTATGTGTCCACCTGGTGAATGTCAGTAATATTCTCCAATATTCTTTCTCTTTTAGCTCTGGTTTGGTGTCCACCAAGTCTCTGCTAAATACTGCATGTTCAGTAGCTTGTGTCTGACTGTTGGCTGCTGAGCAGGTAGTGAACAGAGAGGGCTTTTAGAGCTTATTCTCTGAGAGCGACAGATGAGACTATGAATGTGGGATGTAGAGCTGCAGGGAACTGCTGTCAGGTGATACCTTTAACAGGGGTTGTCATTTCAGATGATTACTGATTACACAGTAATGTATCATGATCCATTGTTAGTAAAAGAAACGAAAACAATATTGATTTAGTGCGGTTAAAGAGGCACTATGTAATTTTTTTTAAACTAACACATTTATCCATCAGTGAATAAGCCAGCTGTGAAAAATAAGGTTCTAGAACACTGTTTGAAGCTAGAAAGGTGGCAGGGTCTGCCACATAAACAAAGTAAAACAGTATAAATTGTGTTGTCCTTTAAGGTCAGTTTGTTTATTCAGTCATGAAAACAACAAGTTTGTTTAGGCAGAAAAAATGTCCTCACCAAAAATACATAGAACACATTTTAAGTAACATGTCAGGTGGAAAACGGGAGAAAACACATTTAGTGGGTTAGAACAGAAAACTGTCTCACAGAGACACTGTGGGAAGTGTAGGACTAACAGCAGTCAGGACAAATCAAATGGTACTGACCAGTAGCAGCAGGGGCGGTTTTTCATATGGGCAGTATGGGCAGCCGCCCAAGGCGGCATTCATGGAGGGGCGGCATGGGCGCCCATGGAAAAAAAAAAAAAAAAAAATGTATTTGTTTGCATTCATTTCCTCCAGTTTTATTATTGCTCATTTACACGTCAAGTCAATGTTGTCATGTTGCCGTGGGTGCTCTCTGTTTCATAAAGGTGCGTCTGCTGCTGCTGAGAGTCTCACAGTCTGTGGAAGAAGAGGAAGGGGGGCGGGGACAGGTTCACCTACTGGGGCGGGGGAGCGGGGGGTTCATTAACAACTAATGCAATTAGAAGGATAAAGTCACTCTCATCATGAATTCCTTCCACATAAAGCACATTTCAGTCATAATAATATTGTGAATATAAGCTCATAGTTTCACATATGTTATTTTTCGGGGTTTGGTTAAATAGTGAAATATATTACAAAACGAGGTGAATTGGTTTAGTCTGAACTCTTTGGGGTCACATGTTGATTCCCGAGTGTCAGATAAACAAATGGATAAGAAGTCAAAGCATCAGGTGTCAGTTCAGGAAGAAGAGAAAAGAAGAAGAAGAGAAACGAGCAGAAGATAAAGGTATGGAGCCATGTCATCTACTCTGCATGAGTGTGATCATGCATGTAATGAAATTAAATGAAGTTATTAGTAAAGGCTAACTCGTATGTTTGTTAGCCTCTTGCTATCCTGCTGGCTATAACAGTAGA
>OMLP01045200.1:1566-36537 GCA_900302685.1 Spondyliosoma cantharus | reverse complement strand
GTTTGCTAACTTCTCGCCACATATTAAGCATACAGGCAAGCCAGCTTTGTCAGCAGTGAAAGCAAATGAGTCCGTCCATGAAGCACTAAACGTTCTATTTTCATCAGAGACTTTTCTTTTTTTGGATTTATCCATGGTTAGCTAGCTTACCGGGGTCGAACATTCAAAACAAGTCACTCGCTGGGTGGCAGCAGATGAAGCATACAAGGTGTGACACATATTTTGAACGACAAAATATTGAAACTCCTTTTAATTTAATGTTACAAGATCGCCTCAATCTCAAAAACAGTAACTATTACATTGAAAAAACTAAATACATAAAATAAAATTAATTTAATTTAAATACATTATTTATTCACTTTTATTTTTCAAAGCCTCAGGGAGCCACGTCAGAGTGATGAAAGAGCCGCACGCAGCTCCGACCACTGCACTAGGACCACAAAACAGTACAGATGGAATCATAATCTCAACTGTGGAGAGAGAGTCAAGCCCGGCTAATTTGATGTGTGGCTGAATGGTAGGAGGCGTGTTTGAACACTGCACTGTTATCATTCAAAAGCCCTTATGTACACATCTCGTTGGAGGCCTTTCAGCGGACCAGACCAACCAGTTTGGTTTGTTATTTTGAATTCCCTGAAGAGATGACTTGTGAGTGTCGCCTCATGTCAAGTTCGGCTCTGATAACTGCTGTGCTGCAGTCAGAGGGAGACTGATCACATTATACAAGAACCAGTCAGCAAGAACATTTAATGTCATGACAGCTTCAAACTGAAATTCAAATTCAAAGTTTCTTCTTTTCAACGGTGGAACATGATTAAGTGCTTTTACTCAAGTGCTGTAGTTGTGTAGGGTATAAAGGGTACTTGTAATTCCATTTCATGCTACTTTTTTCATTTCATGCCTTTGAAATCTGCTAACATCATTTCAATAGCTTTAGTAGTAGCTTATTCATTATACCGATACAAAATATAAATCATCTAGCAAATCTTGAATTATTATTATTAAAGATTAAGGTATACCAGACCTTGCAACATAAAAGGTGCAATATGTAAGGATTGGCCTCCTGTTGAATTCATGCTCCAAATAAACACTGGGCAGCCAATCACCAGAGTAACGCAACCTGCTGCCGTAGCTGTCGTTTAGCTTGTTAGCTCGGTTAGCTGTGCAGCTTGTGGTCCGGACTGGGAGCATGGAGCGCTGGGTGAGTGTTGTTGTTGTTGTTTACACTGCTGGCACGAGAGATTTAGAGCTCAGGGAGGAGGGGGTTTTCAGGTCCGGGATGTGAAGACGCAGGTGGGGAATGTTGGTGGGGAAGGGGCCCATAACCGCAAAAACTGTGATTTCTTGACATTCTGTAGATATTTATAGTCAATGTTTTGAATCTTTAAAACTAAATCTCTTACAAATTGCTCTTTTGAAGTGAAGAACACATTACTACATCACCATATAACCATAATCCAGTTATATAATATCAGTGACTCTGAAATGGACCATTCTGAATCATGTATATTTTTAGCTGTTGAAAATCTCTGAATTCAGGGCTTTTTAAAATATGTTTTAAAGTGAGTGTTTTTACATGTGGTATAGCTATCTTTATCTAAATACATCTTCTACCACTCCTTTTTGCAACAAGCAATGAACATGTACAACCACTTTACAGCCAATCAAACTGTAATTAAGGTCATCTGTATTATTCCAGTGAAATTATAAAACCTCTTAGAGTGCTCAGCAGTGAGCAAGGTATCAGGTTGGACGCACATCAAATGAAGAGACGCTGATCATTGCATTTTCATCTTATTTATTGTGTAAAACAATGGTGTCAGAAGTGTGAAGACAACTTAGAACCAGCACCTCTCTTTACTCCTGAGAAAATCCTCACGATAGCCACACTGAGACATATCAGGGATATACCAAGTTATGTATTTGGCTTGACTAAATCAGTTCCTCTTGCATGGAATGGATTCTAAGCTTTATTTCTTTTTACACAGTGTTAAAATATTACAATAGTGTCATTATATTTCACTGGATCAATCTAGAGACAAAGAAAGATTCCCTCCTCCCCTTTACATCTGATACCAGGCTTAATATCAGTCTGTACAAATTGACACCATAATTCACGACCACGTTAATAAAAACTGAACACCGTCTGAGTCAGAGACAACCTTGAGTTCGTTGAGTGCAGGAACCTCAATGGTTTAAATAAAGGTTTGAAATAATATAACTAGATACTGGATCCAAAGATGGCACAGATTCAGTCAAATGAGAATTGCCTGTTGCATACACCATCATCCAGGTCTAAGTAGTAGATCCATGGTGCTAACACATGATAGATCCCCGGTGCTAACACCTAATGCTAACACCTGATAGATCCAAGGTGCCATCACTGGATAGATCCATGGACCTAACACTTAATAGATCCATGATGCTAACACTGCACACTGTGCGCAATTTGCCCAGACTGCATTTATATTCCAAAATGTCCCTACTTGTTCAACATAGTGTTTTTTTAAAATCATATTTTATGTGATTTTTACAAAAAAATATTAAAGGTTGGTGCACTGAAAATATCGGCTTGAAATATTGACTTCCGAGGTGCAACGGGTTGCGGAATTGGCACGTTAGGCTTAGATTGCAATTTCCATCTTTACTAATAATACACGTCACTGGCAAAATGAATAGCTGGGTATGAAACAAATAAAGTGCATTACCAAAATAGAACTAAACTGCTGTTCAGTTACCTTGGATGATGGTCTCTGAGATGTGAGGAGACACTTATATTGTGAACTATTTATACTCTATATTCTTCCTAGTTTATCAGATTTTGGAAAATACTACATTTCTTGCGCACAATTACCCCTTGGATGTTGATGTGAAGAGTATTATCCAGCTCACAGGTTTACAACTGACATTTATCAATGAGAAAATCATCCTGAAATTGTATGCTAAGGTGTCAGCATGAAGTACTAGGCTAAGTTCCAAATGGCACACATTTATAAATCTCTTTAATTAATTACATGCGACATCAATTTGTTGTTGTTGTGTAGGCTAAAGGCAAAACACTACTGTTTGTTTTTGCACACAAAAAAAGAGAATTTGCTAAAATGAAGTAATGGTCCAATCTCCTGAAAACCCCATCTGAACAGTGTTGTAAAGCGACAGTATTGTGTTAGCACAATGACCTTGTATAGATGTATAGCACTAAGAGCATGTACACACAATAGTGCAAAATATAAAAAAGTTGCACTTATTTTATCTTGAGTAACAATATTGCTTAAATTCAAATGTGGTGTCAAAATGCAAAAGAAAAACAAAACAAATCCTGGACGACATGAATAAGTAATCTAGAGTTAAATCATACCAGCTGTTTGGTATAAAGCATCACAGGCTGCCAGCTGCCAAGTATTGGACCAGTACCAGAGCTCCTGGGTAAGTCCTACTTGAGTGGATCCTTTGCTAGCCAATCTTGAGCTGTAATTCAGGGTCTACAGACCACTCAAGGTGCTTAACAACACTTGTTACAGTCACACACACATTCAAACACTGATGGTAGAGGCTTCCATGAATGGTGCCGTCCTGCTCATCAGGGGCATTACAGAGCAAACTTAAGAAACCCATGATATTTCAATGCTCAGCCATTCACACACTCACACACACATCGATTGAGCAGCCTTGAGGAGCCACAGCAGATGGGAAGAACATGTATGTAATTAATCAACACCATAATTTAATTTAATTCTTCAGAACGTATGATTCAGTGAAACTGATCATAAGACTGCCTAAGGTAGTTTAAGACTACCTTCACTACAGATATCTTCGCAAAGAGCGAGGTTGCTTATGTGTGGGAAAAATATAAAAGTCTAGGACACTCTGTCTTCATAAGATAGGATGTCGTACGCATCTTGTATAAACGTTGGGCCCGATAAAGTAAGCATAAGGGCATAGTGACATCTGCTCGATTAGTTTATATCTCTCATGGTCTTGTTATTCCTCACTCGGCCAGAGGTGAGAAGCTCTGCAGTAACTTTTCCCTTCATCTGTGTCTCTGAGTCTTCTTCATCTCTCCTGAATGATCAAGCGAGCCGAAATTCCACAACAGCTTGCAGGGTTATTGGGCGTGGGGGGGGGAAGCCTTGCCCCTTCTTAACCAGCTATTCCCCCTCTAAACTGTACTATAAATGCTTAATTCTATACCATATTGAAGCCTGTAGAGTAGTGTCACCTGCCTGATCAAAGTGACAAGTAGCAATGCGTATGACAGGAAAACCAGAATAATAGAGACACACTGCTGCCTATCACATTCCTATTTCTATGATCAGTAGCACCTGTGCTGCAGAAAATACAACCCCAGACCAAACTACCTCTGTAATAAAATATTTAAGAGGAGACATTACCACAGATGCAGTTTTTATGACCACCGCCCCTCTTAAAAAATAACAAATCACCTCCAGGTTATCACCACAAAGTATATAAAGTATATTTCAGAATATAAAAAAATCACTTTTTTGTTCTATTAAAAAACAATTATTTTCAAGGGGCGGTTCCTAAGCCTTACCTGAGCATACAGCATCTGTACCTCAAAACCTATTTAGGGTTCTGGATCTAATTTTGGAACAAAAATGGGACAACAAAGGTCAAACACAACCCTTTACAGTTCACAGAGACGGCCTTTTTTAAACTTGGTCATTTGCAATTTGACAATATGAGAAAACAGCTGTTTTCCTTTTCAACATACACTTTTTACAATAAAAGTTTAGAGAAAACTGAAGGGAATCTCACCTACCGACCGCTCATGCTTTGTGCCTATAAGGAGAAATAGATAAAGATGAAGATGGAGACAAAGCTAATAACCACCAGTCCTATGTTCAGGATGATTCTGGTTCGTGGAGGTTCATGGAGAAGCTCATCCGTAACCTTCTCCTGTTCCTCGAGTGTGATGACCTGAACTTTGGATGGCTTGTCCTGGAAGCCACACAACCACACTAAAGCTTTCATACACCACCCACTCTCCACTCCTCCTCCTCCTCCTCCTCCTCCAAAGCAACCCTCGTCTTCCTCCTCCCCATCCCTCACTCCTTCCCCCTCTTGTACCATTTTAAGGGCAGTAATTGGTGAGTGGCAACCATTCTGGTTTGGAACATGAGTTTTTATGCCACTGGTGGTGATAGCGTGACCATTGCTTGGTTGAGCATTTTCATGATTGGCCTCGATGTCATTCTGCTTGTCTGGGTTGTCTAGACACTCATCTTTACCAAGCGAACTATTTCCATTTAGGATTGAATGGTTTAGAGGGTTCAACGCTGTTCCATCTCCTCCAGTTTTCTCTTTTTCTTGCTGTTCTAGCCTCTTTCTCTTGTTTAACCCCCACAGAGTAGTGGTTCTGATTTGTTCTCTTCTGGGTGGAGGAGTGCAGAGACTCACAACTACTGCCACCAAAGCGGTCACCCAAAACAAGACCACGGCAACATACATGAAATGAACATCTTTGATGAAAGATGGCCTCTCATCAGGCTGGCTGCAGTGAGGCTCGCGGTAAACAAATGCCAAAACAAGGCGCAATGCTCCAAGGGTAAACCCTACCATCCCACCCCAAAAGGCACCTGTCTCATTGCAGCGACGCCACAGGACGCCAAGCAAGAAGAGTGCAGCTATGGGGGGAGTCAGGTAATCTGATACTTCTTGGATGTAATAAAACATCTGGCCTCCCTGCATCTGGATGATGACTGGCACCCAGGCAATGCTGATGATCACCATGAAAACCACAAACAACCTGCCGACGATCACCAGCTCCCTGGACGACACCTGCTTTCGAAGCATCTTGTAGATATCCAAAGTGAATATGGTGCTTGCTGAGTTGAAAATGGAGTCCAAATCACTCATTAGTGCTGCGATCATAACAGCCATCATAAGACCACGAAGACCGATGGGCATCACTGACATGACGAGCCGTGGGTAAGCCACATTGCTACAGCCAGCTTCAGAATTGCACACCTCCATGCAGTGTTCTGGGCTGATACACGCCAACTCATCAGCAAAGAGGATCCTGGAAATCATCCCTAGAATCATGACGATAAACAAGTCATGAAATGGTGCCAAAGTTAGGATTTTCAGTGAAAGTCAATCAAACAGCAAATGTTGGCTCTACCTGGGATGACAATGATGAACATGGGGAGGATTTTCAAAAAGCCAGCCATGAGAGTAGAACCTTTGGCATGGGCAATGTTCTTTGCTGCCAGAACCCGCTGTACAATCACTTGATCTGCACACCAGTACCTGGAACACACAGTGGGGACACTTACAGTAAACAATTAGTTTACATTACAATCAGTTTTATATCGCAGGAATATAGTAATGACCCTGGTTCTTTCTCCATTCCCTGTGCTTTTTTTAATGAATCCAAAAACTAGTTTTTTAGGGTCAGGGATCAGGTATATCTTTAGTTTTGGGATCTATTTAAACACGCTAGTTTCTTAGCTGCACAAATCAAGGCTCAATTCCTGTTAAGGAAACAGTCTCAGATGGATTATATACATTTACACAGGATATAACATGGGTGATAGCTCTTTCACTATCTCAAACATTATAACCAAAACTGAAAGTCCTTGCTAGCATGCTAATGGCCCATACAAGCATCAGTTTTTGTCGCGAGGGTATACCTACAAGAACACATGTGAAGTATCCAAAACCAAGTGCCCATGCTCTTCAAGGGAGCATGGATAAAAATGGCAATCTAAATCAATGTATTTGCATCATTGGTTTGTACCTGCCTGACACTGGCTCAAGAAGTAAGGGCAAGTGGGTTACGATAAATCTTCTGGGAACCATTAATATTTGAAACATATGAGCCTACATGGAACTGAACCAGTCAGTAGGTCAGTCTCCAAGAAAAAAACATTTAAATGTACCAGATAGAGGCAGGAGTCTGGCCCAGCAAGAAACCGGGCCAAGGCAGGTCTCGATCCCTTGGACCTCGTAGTATCTTCAGAGAATCTGGCTTTGGGGTTAGGTGGGGTTTGCAGGATTCAAAATATGTCAGGTTGGGTGAAGACAGCTGGATGGCAGTGATGTTTGGAATAGCCTGCATGTACTTGGTCCAAACACCTTTAAATGACAGGGCAGGACATGGTTTAACATATGGTATAGCAAATAGATCCAATTATAGGTTCATTAATCACATGGTATAAATGGTTCAACTTCAAAACACAAAGGACATAGATAAAGACCTTCAAGTCCTCCCACTTTAGAGAGGCTGATGCCTGTAAGACAGAGGGCTCCGGTAATCATGAGGAATGCCTGGAGCGTATCAGTGTAGATGACTGCGACCAGGCCTCCAGTAACTGTCAGCAAAGCTGTCATCGCAATGAGGAGGATGATTGACAGGTAGAGGTTCCAACCAAGGGACTCCTGAATGAACAAGGCTCCGGCATAGAGGTCCACGGACAACTTGGTGAAAATATACAGGACAAGAGACAACGCAGCAAAATACACCTTTAGTCGCCTCCCGCCATACCGCTTGGACAGGTACTCTGGCATGGTGTAGACACCGGACTGAATATACACAGGGATAAAAATCCAGCCTAACAACTGAAGCAATAATAATGCATTTAATTCCCATGCAGCCACACTTAAGCCACTAGCAGCACCTGATCCAGCTAATCCAATGAAATGTTCACTTCCTATGTTGCTGACGAACAGAGAGGCTCCTACAGCCGCCCAGTTCATGGAGCGACCAGCGAGGAAGTAGCCACTGACTGTGCTCCGATTGGCTTTCCACATGGCAAGGAAGCCGATTACTAGCACAAGGATGAAGTAGATTGCCACAATGGTGATGTCTGCCACTTCCATGGTGGCAGTGGGGGCCATGTTTAAGGACTTTTGTATCTCTTTTTCTTGAGACAAGCACTGCAGTGTCCAAGTGCTATGTCTTCAGACTTTCTATGTGTGTAAAATGGCAAGACACTTGCAACGCGGGAATCAATACAGATCCTTGCTTAGTAAAAAGCTGTGCATTGTCTCGATATTTTGAATGAGGGAGCCAGAAAAGGTCATCAGGATCCTGCAAGAAACAAACAAAGTTAATCTTCTGAAAGCAATGCAAAATACGTGTGTAATAAAGTTGAAGACATTAGCCTACAATTTCCTACAATTTATAAACTGCAGCACCAGGGTCACTGCTTCTTTGGCAAGCAATTTAAAACATTTTCAACAAGAGATCTTCTCTGTCAGCAATACTATGAGTAGCCTTGATACTGGACTGTAGTATGAGAGCCCTGCATCAGGGCTGCTGTTTGTGTTGCTCGTGTTTGTTGGCTAGCAGAGTGCTCTGGTCTGAGGAGGACAGCTGAGGTTGACTGTCTTTGGAAAATCTGAATGTTAATGAATGTCTCCACACAGCTTCATTCAGTCTGTTTTAGCTCTGTGCAGTGTACACAATAGCATCAATGACATATCCACACCAGCATACATTGGTCTACTGTGTTTCCCATAACATGATTTACTCGTTATACTACTTACATCAATATTGAGTCAATATTGATTTCAAAATAGCAAGGTCAAGGCCCACCAACTTCTTGAGGACTTTTTTTTTTTGCGGTGACAATATTATATCAGGATATTACAAAAATATAAGGGATATTCCACTCAATGACGATTCTTTTCACTCTGATGGCAGTGTATGGGGTTGGTAAAGAAAATGACTCGCATAAGAATCTCGATTCCTATCTCCAATGATTCAGAATCAATTCATAAATATAAAAAGAATATTTTCTAAATGTCAATTAATAACGTGATGTTGATGGAATAAATAAACTGAACTGACGTTAGCCCTGACACATCACTTTTTGTGTGCATGTGAAAAAAAAATCAGCACAGTGCCGCTCTGAGATGGGACTGTCCAATAAGGGCACTATAGGTCCATAAAGGAAATATGACCGCAACAGTAGCCTGGAAAATAGCGACATGAGGCACTGAATCTGATGGATTTACTGTTTTTCAGCGTGTTGAGTGATAGGAAAAGTTAAACACACAGTATGTAATTCACAGCACTAGAGATTTCTCATTCAAAACAAAACAAAAGACATAAACAGCATGGGATCGTGGGAGTTGTTGTCTTCGTGTTAAACAACCTCCACTGGAGATGAAAATCTCTCTCCGTGACTCAGGCAGAACAATTAACCGAGTCCACCAGAAGGTTTAGTGTCTTCAGGGTGAGCTGCAGCTGAAAAAACCTTGGAAAATCATAGACCCAGACAGGGCTACTTGGTATAGGCTGCAGCAGGGCAGACAGTTTTTTAGCCACAGGGTCTGCTGACAGCCTGGCAGGCTGGGCCAGGTACTCTTAGATTGTAACTTCGGTGTTGTATACACACTTTTCTCTGACTGTGCTTCATATGCTTAGCAGACTGTTCTTGTACTATGACAAGTACCTTGTCGCCATTTTCATCTTATATTTAAAGAGCGTTCACAGGAAACAGTGGAAACATGGGCTCTGGAGTTTTTGTCGAAGCACGTGCCATCTACATTGTAGATTTTAAAGTTGCCTTTAGGTTAAAATAGTCAGGAAACTGATCACCACAGAGTTCTCAAGTAAGGTCAACTATTAAAAGTTTCAACAACTTAAAATGACCAGTCTACTTTACTTTGTGATTTTGAGGTAATAGCTTTCCTCAAATTTTTAAGTAAGATCAGACTGTCAGATTTTACAGTGTATGCTTGAGCTCTATTGCTTGGGAGTGCACTGACAACACAGTATGTTAACCGTATATCTAGAAAAAAGCTAGAAAAACTTTTTACACAGGTCATGTGCAAACGATATCAGCTTGCACAGAATGTTTTCACATGTGCACTAAATATCTATGCAGCTGCAAAACTTTATTCCCAGCTCAAACACTTTTAAAGGGCCACTGTGTCGGTTGGGAGAAGAAATTAAAACTAAAACTAATACAAAATGTGATTTTTTTTTTTTTTTTTTGTCCATACGTGAATAACCAAGCAGCTCTCCTTCATGTTCTGTTCTATATTGCTACAATTTCCAAATGACGTTCAGGAGGTGCAGCTGTTGTGTAACGCCAACACACTCCTGACACTGAGCGCAGACCTGTTGCCCGCGCTGCAGAATGACGGAACCAGTGTGTCCCCTCTCTCTCCCTGTAGCTCGTCACACAACGCGGTCGATAACAGCTTCTTACCTGCGGGGCGGCTCTGTCCCTCCGTGTCTCCGGCTCTGTCTCTGCGGAGGACCCTTCTCTGCCTGACGCCTGGGACCTTCACATGGGTGATGCGTTCACGGTCCTCAGCCTATTAACGGCAGCGCGAGCCTCCGCCCACTCTCGCTGCACCGTCACCTGCCGGAGGGGAGACGCGCCTGATGATGAGGATGATTGTGCAGGTGAACGTGCCTGCTGCGTGCTCAGTAAGATTGTTACACAATGCAATACCATACTGTTATTAATATGGTATTATATTTCCATTCCATTTTGATAACACAAGCTATTTTATTGAAAAAAATGACTGCAGCCAGGCACGTACACAAGTGGCCTTTTCACCCTCTTGGTTGGTGTTGATAGGGTTAATATGATGAAGACAAAATAGAAGATTAGTCTCAAAAAAATTGCAATCGTCAAAACTCGGCTCAAAAACTCCCAGTCCCAGCTGGTGTGTTTTTTTTTTCCATTTTAAATCAAATTTTGTAGACTACGAAAACTTCACCTGGTTTTCCATTAGCGTCGGGGGGAGGAGAGGACGACTGGGTTTTACTTGTTGGGTGAACTGTTCTTGTAAATCTTGAAATGATGTCCCTGTGGTTTAGCTGGTTTAGCAGGTTAGTAAAGTGACATTAATGGTGGCATGTGTTGAACTGCCAAGAGAAGGTATGTGCACTGATGCGCCTTTTCCCCATGCAACCAACCTCGTCACGACTTGCGGGACAAACTCGTCTCGAGGAAGAGAGTGGCAGTCCTCCCTTACCAGAGGAGGAAGTTTGATAAAGTCCTTTTTTTTCCCTGAGGAATCACTGTGTAAACACATCATCATTTGAAAAGAAATCCATTAGTGGTTAAGTTGTTGGGTTCTCAGTGCAACAGGTGTCAAACGGTGGTCAGAAATCATAAATGCATGTTTTTGGCTGCAGTTTCTCGAATGGGCGTGAGAGTGTGGTAGAAAGAAAACTAACCCCGACACCTTTAAGTCATGTCTTTGTTTGATTTTCAAGAAGAAACCCTACAAACTCACGGCTGCTGGAGCAGGGATAGCAAACCTAAGGTAAAACCATGGGTTAGCCAGCCTGACCCTAACAGCCCCTCTAGGTTCTAAAGGGCTTTTCACACTGTATATTCTTAGCCCAGGGCCATCCTTACCCCTAGGCTAACAGATGACCCTGGGATAAATGAGCCTCTTTTCACACACACATTGTTAACCCAGGGTTAACCTAAGCCCAGGGTTATATGATTCACACTGGACTCTGGAGCAGGGCCAGCACCCTCTGGGCTAACGTTTGGGTTAGCCCACTTTGGAGTGTGCCAAGATTGTTCTCAGGCTAAGGACAGACCTGGGCCTCAACACTTGGAACATGCCAGTGTGAAAGCTTTCTTAGCTTGGGGCTAACAGCTCCCATAGGTTCTAAGAATGATTTAGGCCCTGAGTGCACTATGAAAAGCCTTATTACCAAAACCCAAAGTTTTCTGTTGCTTATCATAATGTTTTCAGTCAGAGTTCCTCCGGTTCATTGTACTCGCCATCTTGTCCATCATCGTCATGGTGTCTTGTGATCATGTCCTGACCCGTGATGTGGTACTTTGATCAGTGAACCAAAGATCCTGACATTTTGTTTTTTAAAACTACAAGTTGGACATTTTCCAATTAGGACAGAAACACACTGCAGCTTGATGGAACTCACATGCTGTGGTACACAGACATGTATGGATTCATACACACACACACACACCCTGATATATGAGAGGCACACACTGACAAACACACAAACACACACACACTGTTACTTATAAATCCACAATGTGTGAGTCATGAGAACGTGGACACTGGCTGCCTGCGTGACTTTATGTTTCTGGGCTGCTGCATGGATGTATGCAAACCGTTTTTTTCTAGTGTGTCTCTCACACACACACGCACGCACACGCACGCACACGCACACACACACACACACACACACACACACAGTGTATCGACCATGAAGACCTTATTACCCATTACCGTGACAGTGGTGACCTTACCATGACAGCAAAGTGCTGCTTTCTGCACACACACCATGATTTTGCACTTTTCATAAACTATTAGACAAACCGTGTGCTATTGAGGCGGAGGGCTACTGGGGTGTCAATGCAGACTTTTGTTTTTGTCAGTTCTAAATATTGCTGCTATGAACTGTGCATTGGTGAACAGGAATCAGAATCAGAAGTACTTTATTGATCCCAGAGGGGAAATCGCTTGCGTTACAGCTGCTCCCAGAAACAGATCAGGACCTCTTCGGCACTCGATGCGTCACCTGTTGAATACCCCTCTGCACTTGTCTGCATGTCTGATGAAGCCACTGCTGCATATCTTATCTAACCTTTATCTAACCCTACCTTTATTGCTAGAATTAGCTGCAGACAAAAAGATTTGTTTTTACACACAGACTAAAAAGAACTAGAAATGTAAATGCATTTATATTTCTAGGAGACAAGGTTGGACACACAGGTGCCAAAAGCTGAAGATGCAGTTTCCACATTTTCTTCATGCAAGGGCAAGAAATTTTGAATTATATCTGCTGGAGTTTAACCGTAACTAACACAGGTGGGTTAGTTTACTATTATACTACATACTCCTCAAATTTAAGGGTGACTGCGCTTTTGCCGTCAGGGCCCCATCCCTCTGGAACAGTCTCCCCTCTTCCGTTAGATCAGCTGAATCACTAAATGTCTTCAAAAAACTTCTCAAAACCCATCTTGCATTCCCTACAATAGAATTGTAATTATTCTTTGCACATATCTGTACATACGTATATTTATTTAATTTTATCTTATTTAATTTTGTTTATTTTGATGTTTGTTTTTAATCATGTTTTGTGTTTACTGTGCCCTGTACAGCACTTTGCAAACTTTGTTTGAAAAAAGTCCTATATGAATAAAATAAATACAAAATAAAATAAAAAAACAAAACAAAAATACAAAACCTACCAACGGGGGGGACACTGGGCATCACACACAACGAACTGACAAGGAGTGCATGTGGAACAAAGACTATATACAGACACACTGATGAGGGCACGAGGAACAGGTGAGGAGAGAGGAGGGAAGAGGACAGGTGAGATAACGAGGGGACGGCACGGAGGAGAAAGCATGGAGGAAACAATACTGACAGACAGAGGGAGACAAACATGCAAGGAGGAAGGGGAAAAGACAGAGGGAAGAACATAGAGGAGACACTGAAAAGACAGAAGAGACACAAGAGGGCATCGAATCAAAACACAAGACACAACAAGACACAGCAAGAAGACTTGAATCCTGAATCGTGACAATATATTATCGGTTACTGAACATGGCCATTACTGTTGGCTTCAGATCAGCAGTGGCATTGACTTCAGAGGCCACCAAGACTGACAAAACCACAAATGTATTGTGCTATATGTACTGACCTACTGACCAACAGAGTGCAACAAAGTTTATTCTGCTTCATTTGATAAACTAAAAACACCTCTATTGCGGGTTGTGGATCTGAAATTGTTTTG
Organism: Spondyliosoma cantharus; assembly: GCA_900302685.1. Classification (NCBI taxonomy): domain Eukaryota; kingdom Metazoa; phylum Chordata; class Actinopteri; order Spariformes; family Sparidae; genus Spondyliosoma; species Spondyliosoma cantharus. The sequence goes on along the minus strand of OMLP01045200.1, from coordinate 22,817 downwards.
AAATTGATTAACTGAAATTAATTAACTGATAAACAAAGAAAATTAACACACAAAATGCCAAGAAATGAAATACTCTTTCTTCTATTTCCTCTGTGGTTTCATGCCTCTCCTATCCCCTCCAGCTGTGTCTTCTTGTCCCCCAGTCATAGTCCTGGTCAGAGCCACTGTAAATCACCTCTGTACTGTAACCCCCTGTCTTCAAGCGAGAGGCTCAGTGGCTGTGTTCAGTCTCAGTTCGACATCCAGCCCTGTTCACTCTCATGCCAGGCTTCCAAATCCAGCTGAGCTGAGCCCCGCCAGCCATTGTGACTCCCCCTGTGATCTGAGGCCCAGCTCCAGGCAAACTCAAGGGCCACTGGCACTGTTGTTAACTGAGTGCTGTATCAAGCCTTCTCTGGCTGGTCTGCGGTCTTCGTGCCGTTGAGTGCTTGCATTTTTGCACAAATTGAGCATAATTAACGGCCTCACTTTTTTGTATTCGACAGTGTTATCACTCTGACTACAATAAAAGGATAGAGAAAAAGGTCACAAGGTAAATATGAACACTTTTCCCGATGAAAGACACTTAAACTTCTAATGACCTTGAATCCCATTTTGAGTCCATTTTACAGCGTATTACGTTCGTCAGAAAAACAATATACTTCTTGTAATTCAAACACCTGCATTTTACAGAACATCGCTTTTACCTTGATGACACTCGTGTCACATTATGCCACGTATTCAAATGAATTGACAATAAATATAAATGTTGACATGAACACTGTCTGCTCGTCCGACAGAGGTGATAAAATAGAGCAGCAGACAAACCAACAGCATAACAAACCCATTGACAGATGATGCAGCTGTAAGATATATTTGATTGAAGTCAATTTAAAAGGACACACAAGCATGGACGTCTCATTTAGTTAAACCCCTGCTGCCTTGACTCTTCTTCGAGGAAAGGAATCAAGGATTTATAAACCTAGGAATGAGAAAAGGGGACTTGGAAAAGGGGGATTGGTTCAACCACTGTGGTGGCAAGCGCAGAGCTGGAAGCAAAGATGGATGCCATTTATTTTCTTCCTTTTTTAAAACTGTCCTGATCTGTTTAATACCACCAGACTTCATTAAGGCTAAATCTCTCCTGTTGTTCTGACTCTGTCCTCTCTCCTCTGGCCTCAGGTGGGCTAGTTTTGGACAAGCTTACAATCTCATCGGTTTCTGTTCTCCTTCAGTCATTTTGAGAAGCTGCTCAGACACCCTGCCACAATTGTTGCTATAGATAGTCTTACAAAAACCGCAGTAGCTGATATCTTTAGTAACACTGGAGAACTTGCTGACTCTTCTGATTCCTTCTGTTCAATGATACTGTTAGCTTGTTCTGCTTTCATTGCTGTGAAGCCACAGTAGTCTATTCTTCAGTTTCTTTTTCTGCAGCCTGCTGACCCAACAAAAGCCCACCCTACAAGCAAAATTAAAACTAATTCATTAGAGGGGCAAAATCCATGGCCCGATGGATCCATGGTCCGATCCACATTAGGGTCTTGACGGATGGTTGATGCGATTGGGATCTGGGGAATTTGAAGGCCAGGTCCACCCCTTGGGCTCTTTGCCCATTCCTGAGCAGTTTTTGCAGTGGGGCAGGAAGTATTGCTGGGGTCACTGCCATCAGCAAGTGCTGCTGCCATGAGGGAGTCAACTGTCTCCAACAGTGTTTAGATGGGTGATGAGTGTCTTTCACATTGACCCAAGGTTTCCCAGAAGAACATTGCACTATTACAAGATGATCAACTTTACTGACTTCACCTGCCAGCTGTTTTAATGATGTGGTTGGTTGGTCTATGTTCCCAGTGTCCATTGATCCCAAGTTCAGTATGCTCTTAAGATGACACTTTAAGACATTTATTTTTGGGTCTGGTTCCCAGGTTGGGCTGGTAGCTCAGGCTGGTCACCAACCCAAAACATGAGCACGTGGTGACCTGGGAATGAAACTCAACAATCAGTTATCTTACAGATTGTACCTTTAAGGAGACCTTTCCAGGGTTAAAGTTCTCAGCAATGTTTTTCCCTCGGCCAGATGTTTCATGGATCAATATGTTGAAATCACACACCTACAGCTTTAAGTCTACTGTCGTCACACTCCTTGAAATTGGGAACAGGAATGTGTTAAATAGGGATGGCTTCCTGATGGCTCAGCTAATTTGAGGACAATTCAATGAACTGCAGGCTGATCAGTATTTAGTAGGGATGCGTGATATTGGATTTTGTGCCAACATGTTCCAGGTCATTTTGGCTGAACAGCAAGTCTGATGCTGTATAAACATAAATGTATTGTGCACTGATAAAATTGGATTGATTGACTAATGATTGAGGGACAGTCCCCTTCAACAAGAAAGGTCACTAACTCATATTGCACTTTAGTGGTGCAATTCCTCAACAAAGGAAGAAGTAATCAAAGTACCAACTAAATTGGCGCTCAGCAGCCGAGGCTCCATATGAGGTTGGTGATTAGATAGAATAATCAATAGCCAATCAGAATCCATCTGAATTTATAAGGACCTTCACTTACCTTGACTTCGGGGGCATTTTCCTACAAACGAATGTTGCAGGAGTGATTATAAATCTGGTTTCTAACTGTAACTATAAACTTCTTTTATATCATTAAGAAAACTTTTTCTGATGGTCTACTGTAATAACGCAGTCTCTGTTATTTATACAGCTATCAAACACTTATATTGGGATGCAGATTACACATAAAAAAAAACACAATTCTTCTGAAGACGTTAAGCACCAAAGAATGTTTTTCATTGGTGCTGATGGAGTGTCTGAAGTTCCTTTTGTCTTCACTGACGTCCTCTGCTACCATCTTCAGGATAATTGATGTTGACTCATACAGAAGTATGAATAAAATGTGTCCTCAAAAGATGACAACTCTTGTAAAAGAGTGTTGGTTTTTCCCAATGCTTCTCATCTTTGAAGACGTTCATAAAACCATCTCATCTCAAAACCAACACCATTCTTACAGTGTTATTTTATTTTTTATTATTTATGTATATGTATATTTAACAGTGCTGTGTGAGATTTGGAGCTTCAATTTCCCTGAGGGAACCTCGCAAAGTGTTTAATAAAGTCATGTCTAAGTCTAAGTCTATGTCTATTCTGGTTTGTTGTGTTGTTGCCTGTGTGTAACATACAGCAGTAACAGGTCATCAGTATACATTAAGCTGCTGACACAGCTGGATCTCGCAGTGTGTGCTTGGTGCTACAGTATACAGAACGGTATCGCTCATCAGTGTGACGCTCACATCATTATCGATATAGTGATTGTTCTGGGTGTGGATGGCTCTTAAACCCTGCTCGCCACCTTCAACGCACCACAACACCAAATGATGGAAAATCTTTTTGACACAAAGGCGTTCATCCCTCCACTAAAGGATCCAGAGACTTCTACATCAGAGAGGATTTAAGCTTTGACTTGGAGGTCCGATCTCACCAAGAGACTTCTAAGTTGCCTTTAACTTGAATTTGTCACCCAGCTGTCCTGCAGAGAGAAACTCTTCAGTTGTGGAACAATGTGCCTGAAGATGGCGCCACATTTCCACTAAACAAACAGCACCGCTTGCTCTTCAGTCTCTGTTCTCCTGTTTAATTCATCTGAAGTGTCTTCACTCTCTGAAATGTATGTTCATCAAATGACTTCATGTGCTGAACTGACAGCAACACATTACATACCGATGCTATAGTCCTATAATCCTGTGTCTCTGCTCCAACACTTCTCTTTCAACTCCAAATCTCTTCACATAGACCAAGAAAGAGAGTGAGCCGCCTTTCTTTACCCATCAAATATTAACAGACCATTTTTATAGTGAAATACAGGCTTGAAATTTCAAGCTCCCACACTGTCAATCAAAGTTGCACAGATGGGTATCACTTCTGAGGGAACCCGAAACATCAGATAAAAGAAGTTTTTACAGACTAAATTGAATCACATCCCAACATCCCTGTGAGCCTGAGTGGCAGACAAACAGCTGAACACGACTTGTTGGCTTTCAAACTGTATTTTGAGGCAAAGTGAAGAATAATATCACCATCCCAAACCCCTGCCAGAGTGTGAAAGGCAACTGAAAGAATTAATCTGAAACAAAATCACGACATATTCATGTATTCCTTTTTTAGAGGCTATCCACACGGAAACGCTCTTTTGCGTAAACGCACATGTTTTGCATCGTTTTGGCCGATCGTCCACAACGCACTTTTTTGAAGCCTGGTCTCAGGGTGGAAAAATCTGAAAACGCAGCCCCCGCGTTCTCGTGTGGACAGCGAATCCGCATGCTTTGCGTAGTGATGACGCCATCGCCCCACCCCTCGACCTCTAGCCTTCGACCTGTGAACCCCGTGACGTCTCATGACAACAACAACAACAACGGCGGATCTGCTTGTGTTCGTATTTCTTGCAACTTACTCGCCTTGTAGTCGAGTGTGAGTCGCAGCAGCAGTACGACCTCATTATCGGTCCACACAAACGATTTCGGTTTCCTTGCACTAGCCATTTTCGTCTTCGTTCTTCGTGTGTTTGGTTTGTCCTTCTACTGTCTGTTTGCATACAGTGTGCAAGCTTTATGCTCATGCTCCGTCTCTTCTTCTCTGTTTTTGGTGAATTTCAAGCGCCACCTAGAGGCCTGGAATATGAACTACAGCGTGTTGAATCTTCACAGTGGATCCGTTTGGACGCAAATATTCTTGAAATTATGCCGAGGAAGACGGAGGAAAAAAAGATTGTTTCAGTACGTGTGAACAAGGCCTTAAAGTAACTCACCAAAACTGTGAAAGAAATACACTTCATTTTACACTGTGTGCCACCCAGGGCTGGATTACCAAACAGCAGTCTGAAAGCCTGATTCATTAGAGAAGGTTTTAGAGGAAAGAACCTGGAAGTTTCAGTTTAAAGGTCAGCCTGTGTGTTTTACAAGAGCGTTGGGGATTGGTTACAGATGCTCCACCATCTGAAATCTATTCATTCTGTCTATGAATCTTTTAAAGCACCTACAAGGCTGTTATGAACAAGTTTTATTTTTTTCAAACACATCTGTTTGGAGGATAAATGGTGATGGTGATGGCTATGTATCTATTTTTCCTTCAGCCAACAGATTTTCTAATAAATAAATGATAAATGAATAGTTAATTGAACTGAAGTTAATAGATCTTTGACTGAAAAAAAAAAAAAAACAATGGATCATTTTATAAACCATTTATTAAGGTGTTGTAAAGGTTGTGAAACACCAGCTACAACATTTCAAGGATCATCCATATAATGCTTATAGATAGACTCACAATATGTATTAATCTTATCAAGCTTATCATACAGCAGTGATATATGTAGCACATGTTAGGCCTGTATGAGACGATACGATATATTCACCTGTCTTTTTCTTCTGCTATGGTACTCCCTGGGAGAGTGTTAGCCTTGCTTAAAATTATTGTGTAGTGTAAATTAAAACATTTCTATGTTGAGTAACTTGTGTAGGGTCACGAGTTGGGATCCTAATTGATGGAGGATCTTGTTACCCGCCTGGTTTTGTCAGAATGATCAGAGACCTCCTCCAAAGATATCCTGGTCTGGGCCTCTTCACCAAAACTTAACAATACACAATTGTGAATTTCACGGTTTCTTAAGAGTGAAATAACCTTGAACTAAAGTGTAACTGCCTATACATTTTACATTCATTAGAGAAGGTTATTACAGTGTTACCAGAATAACCACACAGAATCAGCTCATCTTCTTGCTGATGCTCTTGTTTGCTTATAACGTTCACAAAGAGTCATCGGTATCTCAGTGAGACTACGTCATGACCTGCTTGTCGTTTGTTTAACATTTAAATTCAAATGTATTTTCATTGCTGTGCTGTGTTTTCCTTCAGTGGGCTTCTGAGTGGCACTGATGTCCTTTGGACTAGTTGGATAGATAGTTTGTATGTCATTGCCAGTTTAATGACTGTATAGATGGCGGTCTTCTATATGTTGTCTGCTGTGATTCATCTGTCTCGATTGTTGTTTGTCACTCTGCAGGGGTGACTCAGCTGATTCTACCCTGAGGAAGTTATGCAATCTTATTACTCATATGTAAGCCAAGAGTGACGTTACAGCAGAAATATTTGAACATTTTGAACACCCCGTACCCCTCCATAAGTAAATGAATAGAGACAGAAGACACATGCCACTCTCATGTCTGCATGCTGAACATGTAGCTGGAGTCAAGAGATGGTTAGCTTAGCAGGAAACAGCTAACCTGGCTCTGTCCAAAGTAAAACAAATAAATCTACCTGGCAACATGTGTAAAGCTTTAGAATTAACAGGATAATGTATTCCAAAAACTGTTCCTTTGAGACTCTGTCTTGGGGTCTTTGTCTCAGTATGTTATTTTAATAACTGTAAGAATTACAGGCCAAACAACAGGAGAGCTGTGAGTTCATTAAGGGTCAACATGGGTCAGTGGGGAGCCCTGGTGTCACTGTGTCAGACCTGGTGTGAAACTGCAGGATGGAGCCAAGGATTTATTTGCAGTGCAGAGGAGAAGAGGAGGAGGAGGAGGAGGAGGAGGAGGAGGAGAGGAGGAGGGCGCTATTCTTCCGACACACACAGAGCCGAAGCTTTCAGTGTTGCTGGCGACGGCAGATGGCGGAAGGAATGAAAGGCAGATGGAAAAATCACTTCCAACATGTTTATCATCATCAAGTGTCTCTGAGGGGGGAAGATTCCCCCAGGGTTAATGAAAAAATATGATTGCATTTGAAGAAACACTAGCACCGACAGTCATGCTGATGCGAGGGAGAGGCTGGACACTGTGTGTGTGTGTGTGTGTGTGTGTGTGTGTGTGACTAAGTATAAATAAAGGTTTTAGTGACTCTCTACAGGGACCGATCATGGCAGAACACAAGATTAGGAAAGTAGTTTACCTGGATAGAAGACTGTGTGTTCTCCAGCTCCACATCACAGCACAGCACAAGACAAGGATGTAATGTCTGTATTATTGTACAGTGGCCAATTACTCTACATTCATCTACATCCTGTGCTACATATTGGAATTTATATATTGTATGGAAGTATGTAGGAATAATGTTACTAACTTTCCTTTGCAAAATACATCTGAGTACTTAACTTGGAAGATTTGCTTTTAGGTTTTTTGACCTGGCTGCCTCGAACTCTTCACAAACCACCCTTAAATCGGACTTTGACACCCTATGAGTCCTTATACCCAGAAATAAGGTAGCGTTTTTTTTACTTTCCCGTACCCTTGTCTCTGACTTTGCAACTTATAGATGTGGTTCACTTACAGCCTGACACGTTTGTTACTTCTGGTGAAACGCTTCCCAAAAAAATCCTAAAAGTTGTGCTCATCGTGAGAGTATCTTGCTGTACAAAACGTGTCAAAAAGAAAAAAAAAATCATAAACTTGTGTTTGTCACAGATATTATTTTCTGCTATAATCCAAAATTCAATTCAAGTCCCATAGGCTTTGTGTGGGAGGAAACCGGGGAGATGCTAACTTTTGATGCTGCTCAACATATCTGCAACTGGATGTTGTTATTCTTGAATTAGAAATAGCGGCTCATCCTTACTTGTAAGTTAATCCCAAAAGCTAACCCCATCCTCTGATGAAGCTGGGTTGTAAACTCTGCTCAAAGCTCGTAAGTGGACCTTGAGTAAGAATGATTTTGTTCGATGGTTTATCACCTCACTAAATGTATTTTTTTTAACACGTTTTTATTAGTTTTTCCACATAATATTGTTGTGGTGGCAAATAATATGTTGTAAACTTTTTCAAATCAAGTTTCTAATGAAAGAGGATGTTGTTCACTGTGCAGAATGTGATGCCCACTGATGTGATTCTGATTTAGGGCTACACACATAAAATTCACTTGACTTGACTGAACTTTGAAGATTTGCTTTTAAGTTCAATGCCCCGCCTGCTGCAACTCTCTCAAAACTGCCCCTTTGATAATAAAATCCATAAATGAGCATAAACCATTCAGCTTCTGTCTGTCAGTACATAAATAATTGATTTTGTATCTTTCATCTATTCTGAACCATATTTACAAACTTGTTTTAACCTATTTTCTATCTATTATGTGAACTTATTCAACATCATTAAACGGGGGCCTGCCGACAATGAGCTTCAACTTTAAATAAATGTAGTCTGAAGGCTGTAGTCTCCGTTTGTGCTGCTCAGAGCGTCAGAAAAACACATTTGTCAACAGCAGTGTCTCTTTACAGAAATTATGGGGACATACTCGTGGACAAGAGGCGACCTAACTGAGCACGCACTGCTGTTGAGTTTTTTCAGATGTATTGTGTCGGTCCCGTCTAGTCCCATCATATTTGCGAGATGTCAGACACCTCTACATCCATCTCTCTAACTCAACCCATCTGCCGTCAAACGATTAATAAATAAAAATAAGATAAGTAACACTACAGGTGAAAAAGGGGCCATTTTTGATTTTGGGGCGCTTGTATCTCTTAACATTAGCATTGGCCACTAAGCGACACTGTGAATTGAAACCCCTGAAATCTGAATGCATACGTACAGTCGGATGTTTCCATAGAAGTACATGTATATTCACAGCCGTTGCCATGAGGATCGGCGTCAGCGCTGAGAAACTTGAGAAACACACATGACTTCATGACCTCGGTAAACACACCTCTGACAGCATGAACCAAATAGTGTGAGGATGTGTGTGTGTGTCAGCACAGCACCGTTGTGAAGCATTAGTCTCTGCATTTAATTTCATTTTGATTAAAAAGATATTTTACAGTAAATCCTTTCATAAACTGGGCCAACGGTGCTTTTCTTGTTCTTTGTTTCAAACAAAAGAGTTGAACAGTGGCTGCGAAGGGACCGGTTTGAGGTAAAGATAATCATCCCATTTTAAGTTTATCTCAGTATCAAAGTAATCTAGGGATAGTCGTCTGTAGATCCATGGGTACACTGCAAACAGGAACTGCTAATGGCTGAATTGGCATAATTTTAATGGTACTAATTTATCATGGGCTAAAGATCGGGGCCCAAATTGAAGCTGTCTGTGGTAACGTGAACATACTGTTTACATCCCAAAGTCCCCAAATTATACCTGCTCTAACAAATCCTGTAAGAACATACCTGGAATGCTCAGGAATACTGCGAATCCAGCTGTTAGTGTTTTGGTGGAGCAAACAGTCTTCAAATGACGGTTCTTACAAGGGAAGCAGTAATCTTCAGCTGTCTGGCCTCAGACAGAAACATTATCACATGTTTATGGTCATAGCAACCCTGATCCAGAACAAATATTTAGCCGAGCGCAGCTGAAGCTCATCCGAGAGCCGCCGCGAATGAAGATGACAGGGAGGAACACTTAAAGGATAACTCCAGTTTATTGCAACTTTGGCTCCTATTTCTATACTTCTGTCATTTGCATCAGTTGTGGTAACATTAGGATCGCCAAAGTAATTGCTGAGATCTGGAAACAGTGAGATTACTACAATGTGCTCCTCTAAATCAAGAAACACATTCAGATTATCCTAACCGCTTCTTTTTAGCTAGCTCGTTAGCTTGGAGAGCTGTGTTATCCCTCTTCAATTAAACTCTGAATTACATAGAATGAGGCATAATCCTGAGAACACAATGTGATGGGAGGCAAACTGACTCACTGACTGACTAAAGCATGCCCCCGGCTGGCTAGCAGATCACCAGCTAGCCCTGCGAGTATGGATGGATGAATGTTGCCTGACACGTTCTGCTGTGACTGAAGGGTGTGAGGACAGAAGAGAAACACAATGGCAGTATAAAAGCCTACATCTACTCTGAAAATGTGTTGGAAAAAAAAAAAAAAATGTTTTCATTCATTAATTTTTTTTGCACTCTCCACCTGCTAAAATTCTTTTCTCTTCTGTGGGATAAGATTGGTTTCAGAATGTGACATTACACAGAGAGGAAAGGAATACCGACTTCTATCAGTCCTTGATTATTCCTTCTCTCCGTCTCTCTCCTTGTTGTTTTTAAATCAGGGCCTCGTATTGTCTGGGGGACATCCGATCCTCTCACACACACACACACACATATTTGCAAACATGCTGACACCAAACACTAGCTCAGTTTAAGAGATGAAGGGGGAGGAATAAAACCCATCCTCTCTGTCTCTCTCTCTGACTCGATTGAGGTTAGGAACACAGGCGTTGTATAGTTGAGGGAATGTAGTGCCGTAGTGCAATCGATCGATCATGTTTGACAAAGTCTTTGAAAAGTCATGATGTAATGAAAAGATCATTAATACAGGTAGGTAATGGAAAATATGTATGACTCATAGATAATTAAATTGTATACATGTGCTTTTGATTTTGTTAGGGTGGGGTTGTAATGCAGACCAAACACAGGAAGCAGGAAATAGGGGGGAAAAAAAGGCAAGCTTTTATTTAAAAAACAAAAAAGTCAGAATATACAAAAACCAGCAGAACAAACGAAAATGTGTCCAGGGACCAAAAATAAAGTGCCACAAAACAGCTTCAACAAAGTTCAAATTAAAATGCAAAAAAAAGAATTCAAAATAATAAACATACCACAGGAGACACTGGTGGAAACACAAGCAACTGACAAGGAGCACATCACACAAAGAAGGAACTGACAAGGAGTGCTGGGAAGACAAAAGACTATATACACAGACACTAATGACAAGACGAGGAACAGGTGAGGTGAGAGGGGAGGGAAGACGACGGGTGAGTGGAGCAGCAGGTGAGAGGAGTCTGGCTGATGAGCAGATCCCCACTGACAGATAGAGGGAGACAAACATGCAACCAGAAGGAAGGGGGGAAACAGAGGGAAGAACACAGACAGGACACGAGAGGGCATGGAATCAAAACATAAGACCCAACAAGAAGAAACAAAACACAGAAACCGTGACAGATTTGGTGTTTTACTGAACACTGTGTAAACTAATGTCATAATGAGTGAAACTGGCAAACAAAATAAACAATGCTTTATTATATGTTTGTGTCTCTCACCTTATGTCATATGTACCTCAGCATGTATGCACGAGGTGCTCATACACACACACACACTCACTCACATGTGGTTCCTGATGTGGAGGAAAAATAGGAGGGCCTCCAGGATTGAGCCTTGTGGAGCCCCAGTTTCCAGGCAGTAGCCCGAGACACTCAATCGTTTAAGGATCTGCCGAGAATTTGTGTGAAAGTCGACTGTCCTCTGACAGAAGCAGAGAAAGAAGCAGCATGAAAGTGTCATAACAGAGGAGATCACTGTGGATAGGTGTGCATACTGAGTGTGGCTCTCACTCTGGAGACTGGTTCAGTAGTCGACACAGATTTCTCAGACCACAATGCTTTCTAAACTGAACTGACTTTCATTCATTCATGCTTACTTTATCAATTTAACTATAAATGTAAGGCTTCAAGAGCAAATAAAATCAAAAGCTCATTCCTGTTCTGAAACAATAACATTTCTCTGCTGCAGGGCTGATCTGTTCCATCCTCCTGCGCCACTGCAGGAAACAAATTCTTTCGTAGTAACAGGATGTTTAATGAGTCAATAACTCAAATATATGGACCATAATTTCACCAAGGGGGAAAATTAATAGAGAGACTGGAACATTAAAAAATAAGTTATTAAATGATTTTTTCCTCTGATACAAGGGAGCACAGCTAGTTGTTTAAAAAAAGAATATCGAAAACGGGATTTAGATATTGATATTAAACATTTATTACATAGGACGGCGGTTGAATACAAACAGAAATGGGCATTGAGAATGTTAAATGGGGAAAGAAATGTTCCATATTTCTATATTTATCCATGGACCAGATGACTGTATGTAAAGTGATGTCAGTCAGACACTGCTCTGGACTTATCCTCATACAGTTTTGGGGGAAACGTGCTAAACAAGTAACACGTTGAAGTAATATATTACTGTAAGTGGTAATGGAGTAATTTAAATGTTTTTTCTAGTAGGATTATAGTTATATGTGCATGTGCATGTCATCCCACATAGTACTGTATGTAAAAGTCATTCGTCAGATGTGCTACACTCAGTTTAACGCAAAACAGCACCCTACCCAGCAACCAAAATGTCAGGTCAATACTCAGCTCAACTCTCTACAAATCCTATATGAGGTTAAAACCAACAGTATATACGCTGATCGAATATGGGCTGTTGTAAGAGTAGTTGTACTTAGACAGAACACACGGGCAAAGACATTATGCATGCATACATGAAGGTTACATTGGTAACAATAATCTAATAAGCGGTGATATTCTGAATGGACAGTGTAGTATTCCGACATTTAGTCCTCATTTCAAGGATGAGAGCACACACAAATGGAACACAGATTTGCATTAATGCGGGAAGATTTACCATAGTGTGTTTGAACACTGACGTTCGTTCCTGACAAACCTGTAAGTGCAGCACCCGCAGGAAATACTTTAAAGTGATTCATGCTACTGGGAGACATAAAACGAGCATTCAGCGTCTGAATGATTCAGATCCAGTGAAACTCAACTGCTGCTGGGGGTTTAGGGATAGACGTCAGGCTCTCAGATCATCGCTGAATTTACAGTTATGTTTAGAACATCTCCTCTGGTCATTCAGACATTGGTAGAAGTGTAGTGGACCTCCATCTGGCAAAAATAACTGCTTATACATGTGTGCAGTTAATGCCTCAGGCTGTTTCTGGTTAAAGAAAGGTTTAGAGAGCGTGAACTGTTGAGTCGAGTGTCTCTGGCTCCACTGGAAGATTCTGAACGAGCGGTACAGACAGCAGTGGATGTATCCATCAGTGTCTTATTCTAAAGAGGACGTGTCGCGCTCACCTTCGTGGCGTCTGATCTTTGCCCACAAGTCGTGAACACACCTCCAGTAACCATCTGTCCTTCCTGTCCACAGATCTGCAGGAGGTGATCGCAGTGGAGACAAACCTCCATCATCAGCGCCATCGTCATCACTTCAGGTCTCACATAGCCAGCCATATTAATAGCGATGTCTTTATTCATATCAGGTCACAAGTTTTTGATTAACGTCGCACCTCCACTGTGCCACCGACTGTGTCTCTAATTATTCGCACAACAGTACTGTTAATTTACATACATTCTATACAACTGAGTTTAATCTTTTGCTACATTTGGATGGAGGCCTAACTAGTCAAGCCTTGTATCAAGAATGGCTACATCATCTACCTTTGCTTTTTTCACGCCTTTACCTGTAGAAAGTCTCCTCTCATTTCACAGCAGACCCCGTTCTCCAGTCACGCTGGAGATCCCGAGATGGAAGCCATTTGATTGACAGCTCATTTGAGCAGATAGGAGCTTCTATGCCCGCCCTACAGCAACCAATACTCCATTCATTCGCTTTGTCATGTATGGAAACATGCGCAGGTATTCACATCTCTGTGAAAGTGAGATGACCCTGTGCGTGACGGTAAGCTGGCAGAGTGGGACAGGAGTGTGTCGGTCTGCTGGTGTTCAGTCTGGGTAACACCTTGAAAAAAAACACACAGACAGTCATCGTCGCGACGCGTACCGTCACGCCTCTTTTGGTTCCACAACACCGGCGTGCTGTTCGAAAGGACACAGTGGATTAACTTTAAGCCAGCGCTGCCTGGTTCTCCTCCTCTCGAAGGCGGCGTAGAGGCGAGCATTCGTTGCGGCGATAATGCTGGATCTCTGAGTGAAAAAAGGCCAAATGAGTGATCGTGTAGTGAAGTGACCCACTTCCACGCCAGCCTCCAGATGACTGATGCAACATGTAACCAATGAGATTTCAAATCCAGCTATGCATAGTTTATATCAGTTTTTAAGGCCATAAAGTTGGACATTTTGCAAGTTTATGTAGTTTTATGTGTTTTGCTCTCTGAATAGACAGTTTTTCCACCTTTCCACTAGCATTTCTGACTATCCTATATGCATAACATTCTTGTAAATAAAGAAATAAAGAACTACAAACTTGGACTCTGCTCATCTGCATGATTTTTACCTAAAGAAAATTTGGTGAGAAAAGCGCAAAAAAAAAAAACATGTCTGTACTCCAAACAACAGCTTTTTCATGAATTTCCAGGAATTATAATAAGATAATAAGCCAACATTTCTCTCACTATCTGGGTTGTAGAGACTATGGAAACTCAACTCCAGCTAAAGAATTTATTCCAATGAAAGCAGCACACTAAAAAGAGACTAAAGCTTTCAAGAGAAACATTTACGTAATATAATAAACTGCCCAGCTAAGTGAAGTAGCTGCGGTGACGCTGGATTCAACGTTACTTTGATTGCAGAGAAAGAGCCATCTGTTCCTAGCAACTGCAACTGGAGCCTCTTCATCAACTACAAATGTTGCTGAAGAGACAACACATCATTTACCGCTGATTATTCAGAGCAAAACAAGCTTCAGACAGGCATGAAAATGATGTCAGGCTGAACAATGAAGTAAAACAAAATGACAGCTCAGCCTGATTATCACTTACACCTGTCTCATCAAAGAAAAGAGCTGCCGAGGTACTCAGATTCTGTCAGGCTGTTTATACGTCTCAGTGTGTATCATCTACACACAGAGACCACAACATATATGCAGATATGGACCGAATGCCCCGACTGGACAGGGCTGTGGTTGTCTCGAGTATTATTAGATAATAGGCAAATAGCCCTGCCATTGCGGCTGAAGTGTGAAAGATAGTGGGACTGAGAGCAGGAATGAGTTAATCCTAAATTTAGCTGCACGCTGAAGAATCGAAGCTGCTCTTTGATTTGAAACGTGGCTGCAGGCAGTATCGGCGCAGTGTCGGAGGAGACGACCCAGGAGAGTTCAAGCAGCGCAGACACAGAGCATGTATGTTAGTGAGAGAAAGGAGGTCGACATGTCTTAGGACCCCCGAGGCATAGTTTGACTTTTCATCTGGTGTGGGGACCCCAAAGATCTCTCCATGACAGTTCTTGAACATGCTGCACTTGATCGCCTGCAGCCAACAGACCAGCATACCGTTTTCTAGTATAGTACAGAGGGAGATACACTTCACATTTAAATGACATTCAAAAAAAAGGTGGTAGTATTTAATATATCACTAGAGTAACCAATAACTGCTGCTCGCTATACTCTATACACCATACTGTAGCTAGCCCATAGATTTATAGTTGAACTAGATACAAAGACAACGCCTGCTCAGAGAGAGCAGCCCACCTGGTGCGTCTGCCAGTCAAGTTTCTAGCTTCAGGGTTTACTTCCTGGTTCTGCAGCCCACTGAACATATTATGAACTAGAGTTTAGCCCACTGGCCCCCTAGGCATTACATTATGTTGTTGTCAATCACTTTTCTCTATGCAAAGATAGTTTTACAAATATAAAGCCTCGGCTGTCTCCCAGTGGACACCAGACTGGGACTGAACACAGCATCCAAAGACTGCAGGATGCCAGTTTGACCCCAGCGGGCACACTACAGAGGGGATTTACAGCAGCTCCAACCTTAGAAGTCTTTGATCAAATCTCCCGCTATATCGTACAAATTGCCCCTTGAAAGTAGATTTGAAGAGGATTTTTTGAGAGAAGAGGAACAAACTGAAAAAAGTTACTGTCGTCAAAGGACAACACAACTTCATACTGTTTCACTTGTATATATAATGCTCACTCATAGATACCAGCAGACCTAAATAAACCTGTTTTTTTTGTTTTTTTTTCTTCATCAAGTTCCATGCATCATTCCCTGAGAAATTAGCAAAAAGTAAATAGGGTCTATTCTGGGCTGACATCCAGGTTTGGTTGAAATCTGTTTAGTAGTTTTTGTGTCATCCTGCTGACAAACAAACAAACGAACAAACAGACAGACTTGGGTGAAAACACAACCTCCACAGTGGATCCATAACATATTCCAATTTAGGATATTCATTTGTTGAATTTATTTTCCAACATGCAGAGACTGAGTTACCCAACACTGCTCCTGTTGACTCTGAAGGTTTTCTGTGGAAACCCTTTCAAAGAAAAAGAGCATTTGTCATGTATGAGCACTTCTTATTTATTTCACAAACACACATTATGTGGAAGATGCGTGCGCACATGAGAGCGGCGTCCTAATAGCCACTATTTACCACACTCTGCTCACTTCATTATGTAGAGAAGCAGGGCTGGGTCAAACGTTGACTGGCCGCCCGCGTCTCTCCGTGGAAAAGAGGTTAATGTAAGCTGGCCTCGGGCTGAATGTGAGCATCCACAGAGCATCATAACAAGACAGAATAATGAAGGGTCACCCTGATAATGATGGGATCTGACACTCTGTGTGTATGGTGATACATATATGCTGCTCTGTGAGGTGTAAACTGGAGCGGGTAAAGGAAGCGACTGAGCCAGCCCATTAGAACGTTCCAGTGAGAGCATCAGTGTTATGTCTTTTATGCATTGCTGACTCTTTTTCTTCGCAGGAAAAGAAAAAAAAAAAGTTTTAAAAAGTATACGTAAGAGACTGAATAGTGCCAGAGATTCCCAAAACAACAGGTATGCGACCTCTGTCGAAGGCCAGGAGTCGGGATAGGTTTAGCCAGGGTTCGACAGTGTCTAACAAATAAACTTAAATATGAGTTTTAATAAGCTGCTTTCACAGTCAGGCCTGTATGGGTGCTTTTTGGATGAGGACAGGCTGGAAAAAAACATTTGTTAGTGCATATTGAAATGAATTTAGCAAGTTAAGTTGACATATTTGGGGGTCAAACCTGGTTAACGTTCAGTTTTAAATGAAGATCCCGACTTTTGTCCTACCTGAGTTCATAAATCCATTCATTCATTTTTTCGTTTTAGCTTGTGCCAGTGGTTCTCGATCTGTTTCGATTGTGCCCCCTTTCAGAAGCTGAAAAAAATTCAGTAATCACCAGAGCGTCAGTTAACTTTAGTTTATTTGACTCAACCTGAATCCAGGATAAAGGTTGACATTGTATGTTCCTGCAAACCGTGGATATGTTGCATCTCTGCATTTCTTTATGTTCATTTTTCAATTGTATGTTCTGACAATGCTGTGCATTTGGTCGGGTTAGGTTTAGGCACAAAAACCTCTTTGTAGGAGCACGTCTTTGACTTTTTGTGTGGTTGAATTGACGGTTGCCACAAACACAGCTGGAGTGTTCTCTTGATAGGACAAAATATTCAGTGGTTTCACACTTGAGACACAGTCTTGAACAGCAGTCGGTTGCTTGAAATGACAATTAGTTTATGCCACTCTTATATGATCATTAGCTTTAAGTGGCAGAGCCAAGCAGCATTTTTTCAT
Source organism: Spondyliosoma cantharus (assembly GCA_900302685.1). Classification (NCBI taxonomy): domain Eukaryota; kingdom Metazoa; phylum Chordata; class Actinopteri; order Spariformes; family Sparidae; genus Spondyliosoma; species Spondyliosoma cantharus. The sequence continues at coordinate 5,567 of OMLP01045200.1, read as the reverse complement.
GAAATATAAATCTATGGTCATCTTTTGAAACTTCAGAGTCATCACACACTCCTATAATCTGTATAGAATGTGCGTCCTGTCTGTCCTGTCAATAAAATGACACTTCATTTTTTTCATGCATGCATAAGTCTGATTGCTGTGTATTTACAGTTGTCCTGTGGTGTTTTCATGCATGAGCAGGACATGTGTGTAATGATATACAGCATCTAATGGTTGGTGATAGTGTTTGAAGTGTGACAAGTGCCCCCCCACCCCCCACAACCCTGTGGGTTTATGTGACCGTGAAATGCGGTGATTGATGATGCGCTGACTACGTTTGCACACAAACACTGCTTCGCACTTTGAAGATGACTCGACCCACATCTCCCCTCTTCTGTCCAAGCATGGCAGAAAACAGCAGATCTGGGTCACACACACTTCAGTTTACGCTCATCACATTTTACTGTGTGTTAATCTGCAGGAAAAAGGCTGCCAGCGTACTACATGATGCTACGACGAGCCGACAGACCCTCCCTCCACTTAACACGACTACAGTCGCAGCCGCGGTAACAGCCTTTCATGGCATGCCATAAGACAACTTTGAAATAACCCATTTTCCTCATGTGCTCTTGGTGATGTCCAGGCATGGAGATGGACGCATTTTTTTCACTGTAGCATTAAATTAGAATTCCACTCCAACTCCTCCTAATCAAACTTCCGAGTGCATTGTGATTGCTCTCCAGAATGACACAGCTGTCCTCGCCGACGCCGGACAGCATGATGTGTCAGCGCCTTCTGAAACTGAAAAACAACATTGTCTATCTAACGGAAAGTGGACTTTCTCAATCAACACGTGCCGTTATTCGGAAATGACCGTCAGACGGATGCTGTCCAGATTTTGTATCCGTCCCAACTTTCACTCTGGACAAAAATCCACTCGCGCCCACACACCTCTGGCTTTTGCTTGAGCGGGGAAAGTGTATAACTGCCTTTGACTCCAGCGTCAAAAACACATATAACTGCTGTTTTTTATCGGAGAAGTTGTACAAGTGCAACTGCCCCGCTGAAAAGGTTAGCTCATTAGTTTTGTTATCACCTGGAAGGATTTGCGATCACCTGCACAGAGTCTAATTAGAGCACAACACAGGATAAAACAAAGCCGGCTGTCACGCAGAGGTGGTGACGGGCTGTTTGTTTAAATGCGGGGATAAAAGCACACGTTTTCACACAGCCACAGTTTGATGCTGCTGCTGTGCTTGCATTAGGGAATGGTTGTATCGAGAACGATAAAAGAGAGGAGAGAGAGGAGTTCACCGCTTCTCCGCACGGCTGATCAATCACACTGCAAAATGTTGAACCTTGCAATTTGCCAAACTGATGCTGACACGTCTGTTTTACCAAAAGGTTTCTGCCTCTGTTAGCAGGAGCGGGAGAGCCTTTTGGCCGGAGAGAGGATGTTGTGTGTGTGCAGAATATCTTTCATGGTTTTGTGAAGTTTTCATAGTCCACAAAGCGACTGATCTTCTGTTCTGTTGTCTGGCGATCTGCTCCTTTAAATTGTAATCAATATTTTCGGCGTGTGAAGTCAGACTTGTTCTTTTTCATCGTCTGCTGCGTCCTCAGATCGACCGGCCGTGGTGACGCACGGAGGCTACATTTCAGGAGGCCGGATGTCCAAACGTTCCTGTCACGCGGCGCAAAGCATGAAGCGATGCGAGGAGTTCACGTCGGCAGGCTGACCTGAGCGCAGCGGGTCGACCTCGCCGCAGTGGATCCAATAAAGCCGAGAGCTTGCTATAAAAATGAAATCTGATGTTGTGTGTAAATCCAGGCCGAGGCGTGCCGTTTGAAGTGTTGTGAGCGTTTCGAAGTGTTGTAAAGCAATGTCTGGGTGGAGGATTACAAGGTTGAGTCCGATTTTATGGGGAAGTTTACAACTCGGTAAGCTGATATGGATGTAGTCTGCCTGTGAGCAGCCAGGTCACTCTATTCTGCTTTTATTATCAGATTCCTTCATCTTGAAAACAGGAGTGATGGAATAATCAATCATGTGAGTGTGGATGGAAGCAGCAGCAATTTAAGACTGTTCAGGCCTGTGGGATTGGATCTGAACCACTATCCGGTTACAATACAAGGTCATTAAGGAAAATTAACTTGCACATTTGCAAGATTCTGCGTATTTTTACGACATGTTGAGGCTCAGTTTGCTGTGAGACATGAACCCAAACGTGTCCTCAGCCCTCCAAGTGTGTCGACGGAGTGAAAAAGCCGATCGGGGCGACCAAAGTCTGTAGAAAACGACAGTTGCAACGTCGTGCCAGCTTCAAACGGCTTCAAACACACAGACGAGTCCAAGTTATTCTGACTTCTCTTATCCCGTTTTGCTTTAATGCTCCCTCAAGGAGCATTAGCTCAGATCCCAGCAGCCTTGGAATTACAGCTATGATGTCAATACACAATGGGCCTCATTCACCAATATCTTCTGAAGAATTTTCATAGATTCTTTCTTAAGAGGTTCCTTAAGAAAACCCTACGTCGGATTCATCAGCGCGTTCGTAAGCCTCAGAATTGTTCGCAGCTGTGTTCCTACGTTGATGAACGCCACCTCCTCGTAAATTGAGAGCGCGTGCCAGTTGAGTCCAATTAACATAGCATTAGCATAGGTAACCGCCCATTAATACCCATGAAAGGGCTCATAAAAGAAACTGCGGGGCCGTGCAGACACTGATGCCGTAGTGCAGAGCAAACAGCGACAAAATGCCAAAAGCACAAAATAAACTGTTTTGGAAAATATAGGAGTCGTGTCCTCAGTAGATGGTTATTTGAGTCACAGATAAGTTGTACGTTGATCGAATGGTATTGCTTGCGGTTGAGGTAAGGGAAGGGGTCTGGAGAGGGTGCCTTAATGCGTAGGTGCGCGCAGTCTATTGCGCCAATGGTGTTAGGGAGGCCAGCGATGTTATGAAATCCTCTCTTGACTGCGACTTGATCTTCTGTGTGGCCAGTTGATTTATTGCATCCACGACTCGAGGGAGAGCGCGGCTAATGGATGGCTGCGATATGCCCACCCTGTCCCCCAGCTCCCGCTGAAATGTTCCAGTGGCCAAAAAGCCGAGGGTCGACAGCACCTGCACATGCGGGGAGTGTGAGGAAGTGTGTGGCTCCAGGTGGTTGCATAGATCTATAAGAACATCATCACTATTTTGTACCTATTTTAAGAGCTGTGATCATTGAATGTTCAACACTTGAGTCCACGGGGGCGGACCTAAAGCAATCTAACAATGAGATTTACCTTATTTATCAGGGACTGTGTGCATGAATTGATGTCATGATATTATAAAAAAAATAATCTGTAGTTAGACGACAATATTAAAGCTATAATGCCTTCGATTTCAGGTCTATGCTGCTTTGGATAAACCTGTGGTTGGTGGAGGCAGTGATAAGCATCGTCGGGGGTAACGAGTTACAGTAATAGATTACTTTTAGCGGTAACAGAGCAATATAACACGGCACTAATGATCATTTCAGGAACAAATTACTTTTGTTACGTCATGTGACACATTACAGTCTGCGCTGCCAACCCAAGTGAAGAGTCTATTGTTGTGTCTATAAGAACCCATCGCACTGTGCCATATTAACAACCATATTAATATAGGCTGTGCGTGTTTAATACAGCTGAGCCTATGAGTTCTTTCAATACGGATACAATTATGTTATGATATTGCCCCCCACAGTCCCTAAAATAAGACCATTTTGGAGGGATTACAGTACATTAAAACCCAGTGGTCCTAATATGGTTTTCCTACCTTTCCCCTCTCAGTAACGCCTGATCATCAAACCCTGAGCTTCACTCGCCATCTGGAGGCTTAGGTACAGTATTTGCAGCATCAGAGTGCGGCCTGGTTTTTATATAGCCATTAGCTGGCGTCAGGCCACACACAGAGAGAGTGGGAGACAATGTGGAGTCATACTTACAGTCCAGTTATTTGTGTATACTTAGACGTGGATGTATTATGTGGATG